>JAVQKC010136155.1:0-22110 GCA_036025475.1 Philypnodon macrostomus
CCTGGCTTAGTCCTGGCTTAGTCCTGGCTTAGTCCTGGCTTAGTCCTGGCTTAGTCCTGGCTTAGTCCTGGCTTAGTCCTGGCTTAGTCCTGGCTTAGTCCTGGCTCAGTCCTGGCTTAGTCCTTATGTATACCTTTGTCCCGGGTTAGATCTGGTACTGTATGGTCTGTTTTAAGAAATGCTTAGGGTATAATCCATATTTTAGGTAGCTAATAAAATGGAACCACTCTAATAAGTCTTATGTTTTGGTCTGTCCAGTGTAAGTATGACTTCTGTTGGATCTGTCTGGAGGAGTGGAAGAAGCACAGCTCGTCCACCGGAGGCTATTACCGCTGCACTCGATATGAGGTCATTCAGCAGCTGGAGGAGCAGTCCAAGGAGATGACTGTAGAAGTGAGGCCTAAATACTCTGCCTTTTGTTAATCATACAAAAATATAACATACGCTTTAGTAATAATAACGACTGCTGTGTTTCAGGCAGAAAAGAAGCACAAAAGCTTTCAGGAACTGGACCGATTCATGCATTATTACACTCGCTTCAAGAACCATGAACACAGCTACAAGGTACATGTATTCTTGGAACATGGGGCCTGAAACGCTTGTCCCGGTGTTGTGAGTTCGACGTCAGCTCACGACAGTTTGCCAAGTGTCACTCCTGCTACTGTCCATCAATAAAGCCATAAAAAAGGCACAAAAAACATTGGTCTAAAATACATGCTATTTTAAGTGCATTGTGAAACTGATATTGTCTGTTTTCTGTTTATTAGTTGGAGCAGCGACTGTTGAAAACAGCAAAAGAAAAGATGGAGCAGCTCAGTAGAGCCTTTATCAGCCGTAAGTGGAACAAGTCTCGAGTTTTAGGTCTTTTTTTCACTTTAGTTTTTTCTAGATGAGATTTAAAGGTGATTGAAGATTTCAGTAGCATATTGTCCGGTAGCATATTGATTATTTTTAAGTGTTTTTAACTCATTTAGGTGAAGGGACTCCTCCAGACACCAGGTTCATCGAGGACGGTGTGACTGAGCTGCTGAAGACTCGGCGAGTGTTGAAGTGCTCTTATCCGTACGGCTTCTTCCTGCAGCAGGGGAGTACGCAGAAGGAGATATTTGAGCTCATGCAGGTAACACACACACAAGACCATTGACTTTGTTACCATAAGATATCTTGGAAGTATTAATAAGGAATTTGATTTAATGAAAAATCAAAGGCATTTTGTTCATTTATAGGTCTACAATTCTTCAAAAATTTAACATAATCTAGTCTAGCTTAAAAAACACACACATTAGATTTATGTTATATCAGGGTACATCCTGACCAACATAAGGGTCCCGGCCTGGTTCAACAGCAACATCAACCCCCAAAACAACCCCCAGAACTTAACCCTGATCCCCTCTCCTCTATCAAGATCTGGATAAGGGTCCTGACCTGGTTCAACAGCAACATCAACCCCCAGAACTTAACCCTTATCCCCTCTCCTAAATCAAGATCTGGATAAGGGTCCCGGGGGCTCCTAAAAGGTTGTTGCATGTTAGTAAAAAAATAAAGCTATACAAACCATTTGCCCAAGCCTATGCCTAATATAATCTTGTGTTTAATAATGGGAATGAAAGTTTTGTGCTTTTTACAGTAGGTATGAATTCTGCATTACATTTTCACATGGTTACATTAAAACGGAAACACTGATAACAATATCAAACATGGGTTCAGGTAAAAGCAATAATGTTTGTATTTTCAGACTGATTTGGAGATGGTGGTGGAGGACTTGGCTCAGAAGGTGAACCGACCATACCTAAGGACCCCCTGCCACAAAATTGTCAGCGCCACTCGCCTCGTGACGCAGAAGAGGCAGGAGTTTCTGGCCTCGGTCGCAAGAGGAGTAGCTCCAAATGATTCCCCCGAACCTCCACGCAGGAAGTACGATTCACCAGTTTAAAGTTTCTATGAATTGTTCCGGAAAAAGAGTAGATCATTTGAAAATTTTTTTTTGTGTTTCAGCTACGCCGGGGGATCTTGGGACTGGGAATACCTGGGTTTTGCTTCTCCTGAGGTAAAATGGGTTTGTAAATCTAAAATTGGCGATTCTTGGAAAACATTTGTATCTGCTTTTGTCTGGGGCTTAATTAGTTTATGTTTGTGGGCCTGACTAATTGCATCGTGTTGTGTATTAAGATGGGAAGTCGTCACTCAGTCCTGGGAGCTGGAGATCAGAGAGACCGACATTCACAGGTAGAGTCTGTGCAGCTGCATGACCCACATTCAACCTTCGTCTGTTACAAAATATGATTTATTACACTGAGCTGAGTCTGGGTTTGTAAGAAAGTAACAAGTGTTTTCTTCAGGATTTTGCTGACGTCCAGTACCGGCGCAGAAACAGGCCCCGGCGTCGAGGAGACATGCTGAGTCTGCACAGCCTCCGCAGCAGCAGCAACACCCCTGAGAGCAGCCGCCGGAGCGATAACACAGGTGGGACAGACTATGTAGAGTCTGTCTAATATAGAGTCTATGAAATTTGATTATTGTCATTTGATAAACTGATGTTTTAATTTGTCTTACAGATGGCTCAGAGAGAAGTGAAGGGCGCAGGCGCTTGTTGGGCTCCCTGGATGAGGACGACCCTAACATCCTGTTGGCGATCCAGCTGTCTCTACAGGAGTCCAGGAGAGAGCGGGGTCTGAACGTAGGTCTGGAGGACAGGGTCCCGGAGCGGAGGGCAGCCTCAGCCGGAGAGCTGGTGGATGTAGCAATGCACTCGCTCAACACAGACACTGCTTTAGGAGCTAGAGGATCCTCTTTCCCCTCGTCTCTGATGGACCCTCCTTTGCCCCCGAACAGGACCGACTCTCAGCCCACTGTGTCCTCCTCTATACCCCTCCCTCCTCCACCCCCCTCCCTGAGCGCTGAGCTGCTGGAGCTGGGAGATAGTCTATTAAAACTAAGCAGCATTTCTCATAGTTATGATACAGACTCAAACAGGCAGCAGATGTGTTCACAGCTCACTTGTGGACACAGCCTTCCTCCATATACTCTGGAGCCACACTCTGACCCCAGCCACAGATCGGAGCAGAACCCACTCTCTTCCCCTTTCCCCCGGGACCACCTCTGTCTGAGTGAGCACTACTGCTCCTCCTCTTACCCTCAGCCAGACCATGCCTCTGCTTCTGCTCATCCCAGCTCATATCGCCAGGACCACCTGACTCTACACATCCCAAAACCAGACACCTCTTACCCCCCAGAACGCCTCTCTGACCCTGTCCCTGACCCCTTGCCACCCACACAGCTGTGCCTGCCTTCACCGGAGCTTGAGCCGGATCTGTTACTGTCCCCGGTGATCCCCCCGGGGGGCCCCTTTACCCCCTCTGACCCTCAGAGCCTGGAGGCACTGGACCCCACGGCCAGCGCCCAGCTGCTGGACAACATCATGGCCTGGTTCAACAGCAACATCAACCCCCAAAACAACCCCCAGAGCTTAGCCCTGATCCCCTCTCCCCCCACCACAGAGACAGAGTCCTCCCCGGACACGCTCCCCGAAACAGAGGCATCTACAGACACTGTCCTGCCCGTATGGCAGCCCCTGGAGGGTGAGCCCGCGCTGGATTCAGTTAGTCCTGGTTTAGACCCGGACCACAGAGACCCTGGTGATGAGGGGGTGACTGCGGGGTGTAAGAGTGAGCTGTCGCTGGACGAAGAGCACACTCTCCCCCCGTCACTCCCCCCTCAGAGTCCCGCCCACATTGTCCCGGACCAATCACCTGAGGAGGAATGGGAGGAGCAAGTTCACCTGGTTTGACGAAAAAGAACAATGTAGAAATGTTTTTAAAAAAGCACTGATTTAAACAAAAATGGGGTAAGGAGCCTCAATGAGTGGTTACTGTATTATACTGTATCTAGAGAGGACGCCACGCCCCGCATTTGTCCCGTAAAGATGATGTCATATTTTCTTCTTTTAAGTGCTTTGTCTGTTGCAAAAAACAGACAAATTAATCTTATAAGTTGTTGAATACATCAGTGAAAATCTACTGATATCACGCACATACGATGCTGCACATGTTTCTAATTATTTATTCTCTGTATTTATCTTCATCGTTTGTTCAGGGTAAAGTTTTGGTGCTAGAGTAATCCAAACTTGCCTCATAAAAAAAAAAAGAAACACATAAACCAATCGTATTTCAGACTGATGCTACCATACTAAGCCTGTCAAAAGCTCCAGGGGCCAAATCGACTATCTTTTATCTCTGTGAGCTTGTTGAGCGTACTGTACAATCAGGGCCTGATGTTGTGCCTGCCTTTGAGAGCCAACACAACCGGCTCTTTTGGTCGACAGGAATTTAAGATGGTGTATTTTATCGACATTGAATGCAGCGTTTCCTACTCATTTCGAAGTCTATGGTGGCCTGTGCAATGTTATTTGTTCCCCCACAGTCTACAAATCAGTAAGTTAAAAAAATCTCACCTTTTGATTCATGTTTTGGTTTTTGCCTACAAGATTATACAGTATATACAATAATACTTATAAGTCACATTGCACATTGTGTGTTTTGGCTGTGGATTAAATTGGAATAAAATTGCCTTTGCGAGATAATTCACCACCTTGAAAAAAAATGTTGCCCCCTTTAGATTTAGAAAACTCTGGAACATTGGTTGTTAGCTAAGATTTTTTATCAAAGACTATTCCTGAAGATACTGGTTCATTGTGCCACATCCACAAAGCTATTATTCAGACTGGTCCATGATTCACTTTCTTTGGCTCAGTTTTTTTTTCCCCCAACTTGGATCACAACAATTCATCTGCCTTCTATTGCATTTATCTAGGCTTGTAACCCCCTGTAGCTGGATTAACACTGTTTACCTGTAAAACCAATTTGATCTTATTTTCTCAATCCTAAATGACTTTTTTGGTAAAGGTTTCATTGGACAACATTTCACACAGTGTCTGACTCACTGTGAAATTGTAGACACTATTTGTATGTATGTGTATGTGTATGCAAAGGTAAAAATGTATGATGGTAAAATTGAAATAATTCTGAAAACTGAGCCAAAGTAATTAAACTCAAAACAAAATAAACACACAAAGCTGACACATCTCCAGCTTGTCTATCCTGATCTTGTTTTATGGTTAAGGTTTTATTTCTACCACTACTGACAGCTAGTTATTGTATTAGATTATGTGGGTGAGGTTTTTACAGTAATTTATCTTTTTATAATAATTTATCTATTTGATCTTTTTTTATTGGATGAATTTCTTCCGAGTGAATCACTGGGTCTGTGTGCCTTTCACTTTTACTTGTGCTATTTATTAGTGTCATTTTTGTTTTTTGTCTGAAAAACTCAGATTCACACTGGTCACACTGTAAACCTGAGTACAGTATATTTTAGTATCAAACGTGTTCATCATTTAGTTTGTACGATTGCCATATTGTTAATTATTATTGACCACATGTTTACAACAAGATGAAACACTGCCTGACATGTAAGGAGACTGTATCTGGTGCTGTTGACTGGGGTTAATGCAGTTGATATGATGCCAAACAGCAATTTTCAATCTAGTATTTCACAAAATCCATCAATGCTGATATTTGTAGGATTCATTTTTAGTGGTTTGGGGGCATTGTTTCATTTAAGGTATTTTTGATAAAGTATTTTTGGCATGATTGAAATGATTGTTGAATTGAACTGAAGGTGATATGTAATTTCTTTATACATAAAACATGAATGCTGAAATACACACTCATTGGACCTTGTACCTAATGAAGTGGCTTTCAGTGTAGTCTTCTGCTGCTGGAGCCCACCTGCTTCATGTTTTGCCATTTGGTGCAATTAGAGATTCTACTCTGCTGACCCTGATGAAACAAGTGGTCATCTGCGCTAATGTTACATTTCTATTATATCAAACCAGTCTCTGACCTCTGGGATCAACAGAGCATTTTCACCCACAAAACTGCTACTCACTGGATATTTTTTTCGCCCAAACTCATGGTTGTATGTGTAAATCCCTACAACCATGCCATGTTCATTCCTCATTCTGATGCTTGGTTTAAATGTCATGACTTAATGCAATGTCAGGCTGATTCAAGTAAATAGGTCTAATAAAATGGCCAGTGAGTGTACAAACACCCAAAATCTGCAACAGACACAGGTTTTTTTTTGCTCAAGAGTTCCTTTTATACAATACATCAAATCAAATATATTCACAACATACAAAATAACGTTTTTTGGCAGAATATACTTGAGACATTCCCTGTTTTGGTTTGGAGAGAGGTTTGACGTGTGGCCAATATTACTGTAAATGAAAGTTTACCCTCATTAAAACAACTGAAAGTGCATCAGCTCATTTTTTCCACTGCGTACAAAGAGTTTACAAGACATTAAACAGTAAACGAAATGCCTTCCACATGTGGCAACTTTGGACCCTCGGTAAAAGTAATTGGAAACTGGGTTAAATGAGTAATGTAGTAGGCTAAGTAATGAGAGCGCGAGATATGTGGTACTTTAACGACATCTAACGGTGGATGATGGGAATTCAGTTAAAAAAAAAATCAGAATCTAGAAATCTCTTGTAAAAAGGCTTTTTACCATAGAATTATAATAGCACTAACTGACATTACGTTTTGAATTTTGCAAAATAAAGATTACTTGATTGTGGTAACCTATATAAAAAAATACACAATTTGACAAAGAAAAGAATCTGAATTTACACGTATAAGAAGTGAATACATCATTTCCATCAGGACTATAATAACAAATACATTTTATACATATGTCCTATTTGATGGAATTATACTAAATAGACTTGCCGTTTTAACAGCACACCGTTGGTTTTACGGATCTGTTGTAATACCCACACTCACCAAAGCGTGGCGTTGTAAACAATCGCGGTTTTTAATGTGACGTCGTTTTCCCGCGACACAAACGTAACCCCTACAACAGCGGCCTGTGGATTCACGGAGCGCTGCAATTTTTTCGCTTTTGGTGAAGGATTTATCTTTAGTCCATCACCGCCACAATGAAACTAGTTCGGTAAGTGCGTTTTAGACACGTTAATTTAATTAAAAATATGGATATAAATGTGATGAAGTTTACAGTAGTCTCGGATGGAGTTTGATTATGAAAGTAGAGGCGGGAACAAATGAATGGAGGCTAACCCTGAATAGACTGTTGCAGCGAGTTTGTGAGGTGGACTTGTTACTTTTTGACCAAACAAACAACAATGGTCATTCTAATTGTTGTCTTTCGAGGCTCATTTCTCTGTAAGCTTTTGAGCATCTCTTTGTTTTGGAGCTTTGGACTTCGAAGTAGCTAGCGGCTAACGTTAGCCACTCTAGGAAGTGCCATGGATAGTGTTGTGGATTTGAATCTTTTATACCACGAATATAGATCTATGCAACAACCAAACTCATTTGGTAAGCGTCATGTTTGATGCAAAATGGCGGGGATAGCTCTAGTATAGTTCTGTTGAAACAAGAGATTCACTTTGTAATTGCTAACTTGATTTGCATCTTATACCCACAGATTTTTGATGAAACTCAGCCACGAGACGGTTACCATTGAGCTGAAAAATGGTACACAAGTCCACGGCACCATCACGGGTAAGAAGTGAAACTGGTTAAACTTCATTATAATGGGATACGAACGGTCTTAGCATGAGTTTCACAGTAACTACTGCTGTGCACCTGAGTCACATGAACATATCGCAGTTAAGTTGTTCTCTGATCTTTTAAACTACCGTCAAACTTTGAAAATAGGTCAATGAGATCAAATGTACCCGCAAATGCACAATGCACCCTCAAATTTACCCGCAAATGCACAATGTACCCTCAGATGCACCCTTAAATGCACAATGCACCCTCCAATGCACAATGTACCCTCAAATGCAAAACAACAGACAGCCATTAAAGGAGATAATCAATCAAACAGTTTTGTTGTTTTATGTAGGTGACCCATTGAGTATATGCAGACATGGGATGTTATTCACTAACATGAATATCTGAATAAATATTAAATAAACGGCAAAATATATAACATTTACTACATTTTATGGAAGTCCTCGAACGTAAAAGCGCTACTTACACTTTTGCTCTGTATTTATTTGATTTTATTTGTTCTTTTCGTCCCAGGTGTTGACGTGAGCATGAACACTCATCTAAAAGCCGTCAAAATGACTCTGAAAAACCGTGAGCCGACTCAGCTGGAGTCTCTCAGTATCCGTGGCAACAACATTCGGTATTTCATCCTCCCCGACAGCCTTCCCCTGGACACGCTGCTCGTGGACATCGAGCCCAAGATCAAGTCCAAGAAGAGGGAAGCCGGTGAGTCACTGTTTGTATTGTATCGCAGATCATACAGAAATCAAAAGCTTCAAATGTCCAACAGGTTTATATAGAAGAGCATTACATTTATTATTTGAAGGGCGTATACTAGATGTACATACACATGTGCCTGTCAGGAAAAATCAAGTTTGAAGCAATGAAAGGTGATTCATGGCGTTTGTATCTGGACATTAAAATATACCTTTACCTTACTGGCAGGATAGTCTCGGGTTAAAGAGCTTGTTAGTCAGAGCCTGAACAGTTACCGGTACCTCACGCAAACAGAAAACGCTTACGTATGCGAAGTTTGTACTAATAAATGTGTGTTTCCAGTGGCGGGCCGTGGGCGTGGCAGGGGTCGAGGCCGTGGCAGAGGAAGGGGCAGAGGAAGAGGAGGTCCCAGAAGATGATGGTTCACTGTGTCTCATCGCCACGCAGCTCCTGTACAGGATTTTTGTTTCATTATTTTCTTTGAGGAAAGGTTTTGTGAATTCCATTGTTTGATCCTTATTTTGTATATTAAAGAGTTGAGCCTGTCTGTTATTGCTGCATCTTTTTTATGATGATTTACTTTATCAAACAACTCCATAAACTATTATGAGCGTGGAAAAGAGATTATCGGTGTAGTTAACAAAGCCTTTTTTAGCAGGAACTAAGCAGGTACAAAATTGTTGATCAGTACAAGCTGATTTCAATTTTTATCTATTCTGAAAGGTGTAATACAATTATTTGAGAATATAAAAACTTCAATACTCTGTACAAAACATAACTGTCAACTTCAACTCCTTCAACTTTTGTTTATTTGTCATATGCAGGTTCAACACAAGGTTAACAATGCAATGAAATGCTTTGGATCAGAAGAACCGTTAGACTCGCTAGGATAGTCAAGAAGCACTGGTAGCGTGCAATAATAGTACATGGTAAAAAAGTGTTTGCAAAAAGGAAATAAGTAAACAATATAATAAACATAACAAATAATAAAAAAAAAATGTGAGTGAATGTAAAAGTTTTAGAACAAATATTGCCTTTGTTAGAGGGGCAGCTGTGGGTAGGTGCTCACTCCAGGAACCAGAGGGTCGCCGGTTTGAGTCCCCTACAGTGCATACTGACGTCGTGTCCCTGGGCAAGACACTTAACCTCATTCATTCACAGGAAATTAAGGTTATATGGTGCCACGCTTCTCTCAGTGTGCCCCTGCTTTGAGGAAGCCTTGGGCATTGTAAATACAAATCGAATTCATTATTATTGTATTTTTTAAATGTTTTATACATTTTTTTTTATTATAGCTAGTGCCGGAAGTGAACGGCCGGGGACACACTGGATGCGTTTTGCATGTCGAGCCGAAGGGCGCCCGGCAGATTACTGTGTGCACTGAACAGGCTGCGTCTGGTTTGTTATTTTTGGACCGTATACAGACGTCTTCCTCCTCTTTTATAAAGCGAGGAAAAAACAAAAGTCACGTGCAAACAAACAAACAAAGTTGGTAAAGAGCAAATATTTAATCACTGTACTCTCCGCGAATCAAGAGCATGCTTTAGTTCTTATTTTAAGGCAAATTTAGGTCATATTTATACGTTCTTTTAAAACATAAATAACACGAGCAGCGAGGGCCCGCGGACTTTCTACCCTGCCAGTCGGCTCACAGGTGCATTGTGGGATTGCGTGACGTCATGTCCAGGAGCCTAATAGCTAAAAAGCACATGCTAAAAACAAAGCTAGCATGAGGTTTACTCAATTGTGAGTATAAAAAAATAACGAACGGGCTACTAGTTACACCTATATAGAGATTGACCAGAAGCATTTTTGTTAAACATTTTGAAGCGCTGGCTGGTTAATTATTTGCTGGATACTCCCCAACTGGAATTTGGGCAGAGCCTGGCCAACCAGAGTTATGTTGGTTTATGAAACTAACCTGTTCTCACTCAGCTAGATGCGAACATGTCTGGGCATTTTCTGTACTTCGCGTTTGGAAGCAACTTGTTGAAGCAGAGAATTCAACTAAAAAACCCCACGGCATCGTTTAACACCACAGGACGACTCAAGGTACAGACGGATTGGCTTTCTATTATTATTATTATTTATTGGGCTGTAGTCAACACAATTTGACCTGCTGTTTGTAAAGCACATTTTTTGCACCAAAGAGCCAGAGTCAGATTTCACAAAACAGGAGGAGTGAGAGAGAAAAGGCAAAAAGATCCTGGATCCAGACGGTGATCCGGATCAGTCCCAAAATGTAATCACTTCTTCCTTGTGTCATCCCTGACCTTCCCTGAACATGCCATCCAAATACGTTCAGTAGTTTTTGTGTAAAGTTGCTAACAGACACACACACACCAGTACTACTGAGAGAGATGTACAGAAGCGGGAGAGTGGATATATGGGTACTGAGGGTACAGCTGCCAGACAGGAGGCCTAGAGGAAGACCAAAGGGACCTCACAACACAACATTAATTTGATGAATGAGTTGTTCTTTGAGGATTGAATAAATATACTTCTAACACCTTTATAAGACCAGCTGCAGACCGCCCAGCTTGTCATCAGCAGTTTAACATTTTGTTCTCTTCCCTCACCCTCTGTATCTCCGTGTACAGGACTATAAACTCCGGTTTGGCATTTGGGGCAAACGTGTGACGACTGCTTGGTACGGAGGATCGGCCACCATCGAGTACTGTCCCGGGGATGAGGTCTGGGGGGTCATCTGGACTCTGAACAATGAAAACCTCCAAAGTCTAGACTCGTGAGACACATTTGTGTAATATTTTGTCTTCAGATTAGTGTTTGTTATGATACAACCAGGGCCTGACATTACTACTTACCAAATACTGGTAGATTTTAACTTATGGCTATTTTATGTTAGATTTTACTGCATACATACTGTACATTTGAACTATTTTAGACCTGCATTTGTCCAGGTATGCTTAAAAATGCCAATTTAGATCACCTCATAGTAATTGAAGCACAAATGTATACAAGCAAAAATATACAACTGTAAAACACATTAACATATTAATAACACATGTATTTCAGATGTGAAGTATTATGGATTTAAGTTGTAATTAAACATGCTAAACATTGGAATCATTATTATCATTATTTTGCCCCGCCCTAATCCACAGCATCGCTTAATATTCTTTTTAGGCAAGAAGGGGTCGACCAGGGCATTTATTCACCTCTGGAGGTGTCTATAGAGACGGATCGGGGGCCGCTTCTCTGCAGGACGTATCAGATGAACAACTTCCACCCCAGCCTTCCCTCTCCTCAGTACAAACAGGTAAACACAACTTCTCTAAGGGTTATTATCTGTCAACACTGTTATTTCACTAATTCAATATGCACCAGGGCCGGTAACGAACCTATTGGGTGAATGCTGTCGATGTTTATTACCTTAGGCCCGTAAGATAAAGCAATGTTTTCAAATACACAGTGTTACAAGATGTGGATTTAACAAACAAATCCAAACCATGGATAACTTTGACGTAAAAATACAAAACACCTACCCTCGCCATATAGAAACTGATCTAGACTAGTTTTAAATTTATGTGCTCATAAAGTTGTAATAACATGGATGGTTTAGAACTGCCAAAATTATTGTTAGCCAATCTATTTTAAATCTTGTATTTCTCTATTGTAGGTGGTGGTTTTAGGAGCTGAGCAGAACAGACTTCCAGCCGAGTACCTCGACAAACTCAAGGCTGTTGAAACTAACGGCTACAGCGGCCCCTCGTTACTGGATACACTTCAATTATGAAAAATATACATTTTTTTTAAATATAATACATAAATTATGAATAAATGCTTTTGAGGAGGGGCCAGGCTTCTTTGATCAGGATTGATTTACTAACCAATACTGTGTTAATCTATTTAAAGAGCTTGGCAGACAGATCATAACTCATCAAATGGGGGACATGGTACAAATGCAGAAAAACAGTCCTTAATAAAGATTGTATTGTCAGCTTTTGAAGTAGCGTTTTGCTTACTCAGAGTTTATTTCTAATCCATAACTATGTATACAGATTCATGAACACGGGTGTAGATAAATAAATGTACTGACATTAGTCAAAATGTGTGACACTGGAGTTGAGCTGAGCAATAGTGCAAAAGTGGGACATCTATTGACGTGGCTATATAGACTGACATCAATCAGGCCAGCAGTCTAGCCATCACAATATGGACCATGTCTAAATCCAGTATAGTAGATTTTATGATAAATATTGTGATAGCGATTAGATTTTAACCTGTCTAAACACTTGAAAAGACTAAATATTAACTGTTAAACTTTAAGAAGAATTACATGCTTTTCACAACACGTTTGAGCAGGTTTTTAAAAATATTTAGTTTTGTGCAGAGGATATGCCTAAAGATTGTGACCATCAGAATCAGAATTTCAGCCCTAATCCATACACTTCCCAAATATATCCTAACAGGAGCCCCAATAAGAGACTCTACTGGCTTCACCTGTCAGTAGTCATGTTGATTGATGTGTGTATAGAAGAAGACATCAAAATAAGGGTCCTTTTTTATATATATATGAAACCACTTTATTTAACTTTGCACAGTCACACCTTACCTTAACCAGAAACTTACCTAGCAATGTTTTAGGAAATAGATCTGAGTAAGAAATATAGTACAAAAACATCTCGTGAGGTCAACATAAGATGATGATAATGATAATAATAAAGATTTCAGGTTTTTTTTTTAAACACTCATAGGTTTCTCTCTATTGTACTTTTCACCATAAGACACTGGAAAATGCACACATACAAAAAACAAAAATTGAGAATAAAAAAACTCATGCAAACATGGTCAAAGACTTAATAGACTAACCATAAGAGTCCATAAAACTGGTTTCGTGATCTGGCACATGGTACATTCATGACATTTAGCACAGCATGACCTAAACAGCCTGGAAATGAATCTTAACAAGTGGTTATATTTTATTTTAAAGGAAGAAGTCTTAATGCAATACACCTACTGTATGTAATTACATGAGTGGTAATAGGTCCAATTCAAAGAAACTAAATTGTGATCTAGCCTACGAAAGGGGTGGTCCCAAACATAAATACATTTAAATAAAAAGGTGCAGTGCTAGAGTTGAGGTTGGGGGATTAGATTAGCAGGATTTGGGTATATCGTTTTTTTTTTCAATATTTACCAAATGTAAGGCAACATTATTTAGAATTCAGTTTCCAGAAAAGACCTGGATTTTTTGCATTTGTAAATGGATGTTGATTTCAGATTAATATTGAATCATTAATATGAAAGTGGTCTTTAGACTTGGTTTAGATCTTAGTCATGGTTTAAACTTTAGTCATCTTTAGTCCCAATTGGATCCAGAATCTTTTTATGAACCGAACGTCAACCAAGCTTTTACTGTATATGACTTAAACTTATTACAGATATATATATATATTAAAAAAATGCCATACCATTGTCAACATTTTAGCAGACACTTTGCATTTGTAGTAAAAACTATGATTTAGTTACATTGTCATAACAGCATCAAAACAAAAGCAGAGAATAATGTAAAGATCTTTACCACTGACAACACCGAGGTCAGATGAACTTATATTAAAAGGCAAGGCTACTGTAAACTTTAATGTATGGGATCATTCAGGAAAACAGTCTATACAAACTGCATGATAAAGGGTTGAATCTCTTTTCATGGGTTATCAACAGTTTATTCATAGGTTGTGTTCACGTCAAGTCACTTCCTAGATTTTGTGAATGAGCTGGAGGCAGGCACAAAATGGTAGAATTTGTTCCTAAAGTCTCAAAATGCAGATGTTTTGGGGTGTTATATATATTTTATAACCTTGCAGAAAGTTCAAAGTCCTCTCTGTCAGTGGGAATGAACTACGTCTCACAAAAGGGTGTTTTTACTAGAGTCAGTAAACCAGGTGTCCAGCCATAGAATTCAACCCCATCACTACCAAAAAATTATCATGTTCAATATTGGTGGATTTTGTGTTTTGATATTTCTTAAAATTGTGTATGGATGTTGTGGATATTACTAATCTGATTTTTTTTTACATACAATTTCTGAACCTGAACACAGCCCATAAAGATTACTCAGTTTCCATTGGTGTCTCTTCTTGTTCATTAGCAACAGTTTCCTCTTTGCCTGACACTTCCTCCGCCAGCTCTGTATTTTCGGGGGTCGGGGGCTGCTGCTCCGGGATGTCCAGATTGTGCTTGAGTTTGTTCACTTCGGTCATATTGAAGCCAAGAAGTATCGCCGCTTTATTAGTCTTGATGGTTTTCATACACTTCAAACGTCTCTTGCTGAAAATCGTCCCCAGTTCATGCTTGGTGAGTAAGAGCCTTTTGCAAAGCTCATCCGACTCTCCCTTGGATGCGTATGGGTTGTGGTTAAAATATTTGTTACAAAACAGTCTCCGCTCCTCATCACTACGACGCTCGAACAAGGTGGGCTCTATGACTAGCTTCACCGTGGATTCGACTGTAGGTACAGGCGGAGGGACCAGTATTTGTTTCTGCTTTTGCTCTTTTTCAAGTTTTCGACGCTTGGCTGCCCGCTCATCTCTTTCTCGTTTATTGGCCTCGATCACTGCCCTCAAAGCGGACTCTATTCTCTGTTTGGATAGTATTTCTTCGGCCGAGGCGGGCTTTGCCACCGACACTGGGGCAGGAGCTAAAAGGGGTCCCTGGGCGATAGCTTGTTTGAGCGTTACCCCCTGTGGCACTTGCAGGAAGTATAGGCCAGTCTGCTTGGCGGTGGTGGTGATTTGCTGAAGTGGTTTAGGCGCGGCCTGCGGAGCTCTCACAATAGGCTGGGCTTCAGTTTTGGCAGGCTGTGGTTGTTTTGGTGAACAACGACATCGCTGAATGTGGAGCATCACGGCGTGTTGAGTGACTTTTCCCGTGTAGACGCCATTACAGTATATGCACTTAAACGCCTCTGTCCGGAGAATGGCGTGAATCGTTGGTGCTACAAAGTGTTTCTGTTTTAGATGCTGGAGATGCGTGGTTTCATTTGGAGATTTTTCGTCGCAGAAGGGACAGTAGGTTGAGTTTAGTTTGACCGGTGTGGGGCAGGACTCAGGCTGGTTACTAGGTTTCAGTTTAAAGTAGATGTGTTCATTGGTACACGAGAGCAGGGCCAGGTGAACCTCAGGACTGTCTCCCAGGACTTCTTTCGGTCCGGTCGTGTGGACGTCGTAGTATGGAAACAAAAACACCCCCGGGCCTTTGGTCTGAATCCTGCAGTTCTGCCGCAGGAACTCGCTGTAGACTTTGCTGGTTGGATTGTGCAGCTTTATGTGTTCAGAGAGTTGTTTGACGGAGAAGAACACACCGGAGCAGGACAAACAGTTTAAGCCATGCAGCAGGTGCTGGAAGATGGTCTTGTCAGAGAGCACTATTTTGCAGGTCAGACACTTGATAGTTTTATCAGGCATTTTCTTTAGGAAGGGAGCTCGAGCAGCGAGATGTTCTGGCTCTTTTGTGGTTGGTTTTGTCTTGTGCACGGCCTCTGTGTGCAGGTCAAATACATTTGAAGGGAACAGTTCGTTACAGTGGGGACAGGTGACCCATTTCTTAACCTGTGGCATGTTGTTTGTTTGCACGATAGGCTTAAGAGGAGTGGCTGTGCTTTGAGGCGCAGACATCACCTGCAGTGGAGCAAACGTGTACGTGGGCATGCCGTTCACCTTGTTACCTGTTGGAATGAGGTGATTTAGCAGGGACTGTGATGTCAACATCGTGCCTTGTAGAGTTGGTGGAGCTGGGGTCATAGCTGTATTTTGTGAAACCATCACAGGTTTAGCTATAGTTGCAACTGTAGGAGCTCCACTGGACTGTACACCAGTGAGGAGCACAGGGGACTGTTGAACAGGTTTTGGTTGAGCAGGAAGCAGAGGTAGCGCTGTTTGATTAATGGTGACATTAGTGGGAATCTGGATGGACTTTCCTGAAGACAGAGAACCTTGTAGAGTTATAGTTGTGCCAGGTTGAAGCAATCCTTTAGCCTCTGCACTAGCTAACTGCACCAGAGCAGAGGCCTGCGGAGGCAGGAAGGCCTGGTTAGTTCCTGGAGCACAGAACAGAGCGGTACTGGTTGGAGTTCCTTGTAACGTGAACACAGTTTGTGTAGTTTGTCCATTGCTCGGTAAAACCAGAGAGTTAGTATTTAACAGCTGAGTGTGCTGCGCTTTTGGAACAATACTTGAAAATGGGGCAAATACATTTGTATTTCCATTGATGGCTGGTTTGGGAGTAAAGTTCTTGTTCTCATAAATATAAGCTTGTACTTGTGTACTCACTGCGTAGTGAGTCGGTGCCACCAACATGTGGTGCAGCATTTGGTCCAATGTGCCCGTGTTCCCCTTGCACACTTTGCAGCAGTAGACCTTTACAGTGGTCCCTCCTTGGTTCTGTATTCTGTATCCGATGTAAGTCTCTGCCAGTTTCCCGAGGTGCTTTAATATAATATGCTTCTTCAGTGCGAATATGAGGGAGGTCGGGTACCCACACTTTTGACACTGGTACCTCTCATTTGTTCGGTGGACTACAGTACTTTCTTTTGCTGGTTGTTGGTTCGTTTCAGTTCGTCCATGAAAGAGCAGTGTGTGCTTCCTCAGCACCTTTGGGTGCCCTATGAAGGTGCACTGGGTGCACATGGACAGCGCACAGACTGACTGCATAAATGAATGACATCTGGAGACGTGGCTCCTGAAGTTGTATATGTTTGGTGAAGAGTATTTGCACATGGAACAACACAGACTCCGGGAACGATAAGGCCACTGAAGAACAACAAAGGGTTTATTCAGACAATACATTTTATTTTGTACAAACTCTGATCATTTTGTAATAATTATTTACCTTCTTTTGCATTCTCCCATGGAATCCCTCTGTGAAATCAAACCACTCAATGTCCTCAAGCTCATCCTTTTCATCTTTTTCTTCTGCATCTTTCTCGGGGTCTTTCTCGAGGTCTTTCTCGAGGTCTTTCTCGGGGTCTTTTTCGGGGTATTTTTCGGGGTATTTTTCAGGGTCTTTCTCTGGGTCTTTTTCAAGGTCCTGGAAAAAAAGAAATGTTAAGTCAATGCTGTCATACTGTACTAAATCAATGTGGAATTAATCTTTTTAATTAACAACAAATGCGCAAAACAATACCTTAAGGAATTCTTGGCAATCCTCGAGGCCAATGTCACTGAGGACTCTTTTGACAGACTTTCGCGCCTTTCGGATTTTCTCAATGTTTGAGATTGGGATCTGATACATTGTTCTTCTCAGAGAAGGCAACAGGCTGTGAATGCAGGACAGAAAATTACATAATCATTCTATTAATATTCATCATTGTATATTCAAATTATTATTAATTACATAATCTATATTTAAAGTCACAAATGTAATAAAATAATGTAATAATATATCTACAAACGTATCTGTAGTTACTGTTCAATAAATGTTTTACAATATTTGCAAAATGTATAAAATTGTCAATAACATAAATGTTCAAAATGCATTATGTAATTTTCCTGTGTTGAGTGACAGTAGATTATACATTTTCATTTTGATGCTCTTTTTATTAACTGTATTCTGACCATTAGGGTCACCTATAAATTACAGAAGACATACACACATGCATGTTTAAGAACTAGGGCAAGTGGGCTATAGATTTATGGATTCAATTATATTTTTATCTAAAAGTTTCAACAATATTAAAATGCACATTTTAATATTGTAATGCCAATATTAGAATTTTTGCTAATGAGAAAAATACGTGTTCATAAATCTACTATCAAATGACTCATAAAAGGGGGCGTCATTGAACTGTACTATTCAAGCTCTTTTGAGGCCACTGTGATGCTTGACCTTATCTCAATTATCTCCACTACACTTTCCCTCTCTCCATCTCTCTGTGGGGTATGATAAAAGTTAGTCACTGGTGAATACGCACACCGCACAGCGGGGAGCAGCCAGGTTATAATGTTCTTCATCAGCATCTGTTTGTACCTCTGGATGCATCTGTACGCTTTAAACCCTGCAACAAATGGGTCACAGGAGCCGCCATGCTGCCTTGTCTTTTCTCTCTCCTTTAACCTGTGGATGCCCATAGCGATCAGACATATTTACCTCGTCCAATTGAAGCAGTGTTGATAGTTATCGCTGGTCCTCCTCCGTCGACCCGAATGTTTTCCGCTTCTTGCCTCACTGCGTGCGCTGGTGGTGGCTGCGCCTACCGCCGGTACAGCTCATCCAAAACACCGCCTCCGCTCCAAACGCACTAATGGACATCTAATACAGCTAAATATAAACGTTATGATTGCGCCCCCCACCAGATCGAAGTTATTTTTGGTTCAGCTTTTGTCCCTTTCTTCCACTAAAGAGGGAAAAATGGCGCTCAGGTTCAGGATATGACGTAGCAGTCTCTATTAGCATACTGTACAAACTGACCAATAGGAACACTCCTCCTAAAAACACTATATAAAGTTATTTCATTGTGTAAACGCGGTTCCTTCGTGCTAGTGGGAAGTCCAAGTGCTACATCTCAGCTTTAGTGTCTTAATTTCACACCTTCATTAGGTAGTTAATTGAAGAAGTGTCATAAACTCAACTAAAGCTAGCTCAGGGGGCGTGGCCTCCAGCCCATTCTCTGCAGTCACGTGGTACACAGTGGTAGCTGGCCAATCAGCCGTCGAGTAAACGAGCTAATGGGCGGGGCATCGTTGATGACGTCATATCATGCTACATTTTTAGCCAATCACAGCAAAGAATCGTTTTGATTGGCAGAAGTTCCAATTATAGCACATTTTCGCTACTATTACAAAAATGTCAATTACGCAGCCAAAAAAATACAGTTAGCATCAAATATAATTAAAAATTTTCGTAAAACGTTGCGAATTGTATTTTTCCGCAACGTAACTGGTTTAGTTTTTCAACATCACTAATTAACACTTATTGGATTACATCATTTCCCCCAAAAATGTATAACAAATATTATTATAATAGCTTTGATTTACTGAATATAGCGCTTTTCAATCAAAGCGCTATTGGTGGTAAGCTGCTTCTGTCGCCACATCTGCCCTGGGGCATAGCTGTGGCAGATAAAGACTTCGCCAATCACACAAAAGCATTTAAACCCCAGATGTCGGCGGGATGGTGGGTGAACTGCAAGAATTTGAACCACCAACTTCCTGTTTAGTCGACGACTTGCTCTACCACCTGCCCCCAGAGAAGATTAGCTAACAACTACCCTGTCATTACAGAATAAAACCACTAGGACGTCACTGACATTACATTTAAAAATTTACATTCCGGCACTAGAAATGTGTATAATTTACATAGAACGAACTGTGATAAAACATTTGTATAGTCAATGTGCTGGATACATACAAAATTTAACATACGGTAGTTCTAGAAAACCTCTGAATAAAAGCCAAAAATGACACAAACACAAAACAAGTGGTTTCAGTCAGAAATGTATTAAATTATCATTACTTTAACAAGCACAATTTACAGTCAAAAACCGAGTATGGTCCATTAGTGCCTTTGACAGCAAGTCATTAATACATCAGTAATTTTTAACACAAGGACAGGGTTTTTAGGAAGCTGCAGATGTTCTGAAACAGACAATAAGCTGTACATGAAACTGTCATTTTACAGTCCTCGGTCCAATAGGAAGGCATGAGGAAAAATCCCAGGTCTGCGTGCAACTCATTTTTATAGTTGAGATACTGGTAAAGATAGTTAAATCATTTTTTAATATTAAGATGCCAATTCTTTTTACTCATTTATAATCAATGTATCAATTGTTTAACCAATCTGTGCATTTAGGTGAGTGCAATTTTGTCTCATTTATAGCACTCATTTATAGAAAAATATTTGAAGTTCATTCAAATTCTTCATGCCTTACATATAAAGGGGGAAGGCTGAGGTCACATGGCAATTACAATACATTTAATTCATCTAGCGTTTAACTTAAAACACATCAATATTTGTCAAAATACGACTAGTTTTGAAGTTTTTTTTTTAAAAATGCTCCAAAAATAGACGTATCCAATAAATATAGCGCAATGAGGTGAGATGCAATAAGAAATAAGTTATAAAAAAAAGACTTACTTTTTATACAATGCAAACAGTGGGGTCTGCAGTACACTTTCGGTCTCAACACCTCAAAAATCTAATCTAGACAAAAACTGATGTGTTCAATAGAGAGACAGGAGTTACGAGACTGTATAGATAGGTAATAATTAGTTGATTTAAATTAATTGTGCACATTGTAAACTGAATTTTGAGAAGATACAAACCACCCCAAAAATACACGGGGTTACCATCTCCATAGTCATCCATTTTGTTGCATAATGTCATTTGAGAAGGTACTAGTAAGTTACCCTATCAAGAAGAAGTCAATTGGAGGAAGGAGTGAGATACAGTCATTGAGGTAAAGTATTAGTCGTAGTTAACTGATAATTTACTGCAATTAGTGAAGTATTTGGACGACACAACACTTTCTTTTGAAGGTGGTTGGAATGTTGACCACTTTTTGACCCTTGTCCTAAAACACCAGGTCTGTGCAACTTTATACTGTGACACACCGGGGTAACTTTTGGTGGAGGCCGTGATGGTTACGCACTGTACTGGACCGCAGAGAATGTCTTCATGGCACTGTCCAAAGCGACGCCAGCTTCCTGCATGTCGTACCTATGGACAGCAAAGACATGAATGAGTCAGTCTTCACCGAAATACGTTGTCGTAAATAATTTAGCTCAAAAGTACAATAACATTTTACCAACATTTCCAAGAATAAAGTATCAAGCAAATGGCTATATTCAGTCATTGATCTTAAATATTTTTGTCAGAACGGTAGTGTTATTAGGACTTTATTGTAGTTGAATCCACAGTCTGCAAATACTCGTGACTGGTAAGTACCTTTTGTATATTGTATCTTGAAGGTCCTTTAAAAGATGAAAAGATGTGTGGGTCTTTTGTTTTTCCGGTGCACTAACTTGTGAACTGCTGTATATAACCATAGGCTAATTATATGAAGATATTTTTTGGAATACTGGTGAAAATGTGTGCAAGAAAGTGAATTCATTAGGGTTTAAATGCAGTTTTTGATGGAGAATTAAGCAAATGAGGCTTTGAATGAAAGGGATGCTGACTCAGACTTACTCACCAGTCAGAGGCAGAGACCGTGTAGTAGACCGGCAGCTGAGAGGAGCCAGACAAGCAGGTGCAGTCGTCAAGTCCAAAGGCTCCCAAGTTGGAGAATATCAGCCAATCCCCCACAAAGAGCTCCGGCAGCAGGCATCGCTCCACCACCTGGTCAAGCTGGTCCAAGGACGGGCCCCACAGGCTGCTGGGGTACACCGCTTCTTCAGAGCACAGAGCATGCTACAAAATAAACAATACAATGTAGTATTTTTATATTACAAATTTATTATATCTTTATTGGTGAACACACATTTCGGCGAGATTATGGAACCACCTCCACGGCCGCAGATTGTAGATGCTTTAAAATTTTATAAACAATACATTTCATAAAGACACCATTTTGGTCCTTCTATGATAAATATGAATTAAGTAATGAATTAATGACCTAAGACTGTGAACAAAATAACTCAAAAAGTTATATTGGCATAAAGAATGCCTCTATAGCGCCCCCATGTTTATGACCCATGTTATAATGATTTTCTGTTGGGGTCTAACTGAAGGAGCAAAATGGAGGCCATTGTGATTGTGCTGTGAGTTTATTCAGAGAGCTCTGGATCCTCTGACGGTGTGTCGTACACAAGTCTTTAAACACCTTCTCAGTGAACATCAGGGGTATCGTACAACTTCT
>JAVQKC010136160.1:0-14422 GCA_036025475.1 Philypnodon macrostomus
TACATAGGGGAGGGGGGGTCACAAAACTCATACAGTCACTTGACCATACATCGGGGAGGGGGTCACAGATCTCATACAGTTATTTGACCATACATAGGGGAGGGGGGTCACAGAACTCATACAGTCACTTGACCATACATCAAGGACATCCCTTTGATGTTTGTAGTTGTGTCCATTAAGTGTGTGTATTTTTTTTTCCCCCAACTAAATGCCTGTGCTTGTATACAAGGCTATGTTTTGGTTCTCGTAACTTCCCCTCTTCCACCTGTGAGCTGATTGGTGCGGCCGCCATAGTGCTTGGCCAATCAGAGTGCTCCATGCATAAAGACTCAAGACGGCGATTCAACATGCTCAATCACCCAAAAACTGGTCAGAAAGATTGGGGCATATTCATAAAAAATCCAGAGGTGAGCGATCAGACAGCTTCAGATGGGCGATGGTCACTTTGGTGTATGGACAGCTTTAAACCCCAGTGGGCCCCTCCACCCCCTGGACCCCAGTTCAGTTGCACAGCCTGATGTTACGCCCCTGGATAAATTGATGCTGACTGAATAAACGGGTCGTGTAAACAGACATTACTCACAATGGCGTTTTTGCACTGGTGTCCGCGGCACAGCTCCGAGTATGTGGAATACTGCACGTAGATGACCCAGCTGCCCACCAGGACGGTCAGCCAGGTCAGGAACAGGTACTTAACCCGCACACAAGAAATACGAGCCTGGAGAGGAACACAGGGTGAAATCATGTTAGAATTTCAAGCAGCAAAAATCAGAACACAAGCCCATAATCATTCATGTAAAAATATACAGAAAAGTCCTGGTATAGACATGGTTTAGAACTGGGTGAGAATAATTCCTGTTTGTCATCATTTATTGCTTGTTTAGACCTGGTTTATAACTAGATTAGACCATATTTAGACTTGGTTCAGGTTAGGTCCTGGTTTCATTGTCATTTAGTCCTTGTTTAGTCCTGGTTTGGACATAATTTGGACCTAGTTTGGAGCCGGATTGAGATTAAGTCCTGGTTTAATTTTTATTTAGTCCTTGTTTAGTCCTGGTTTGTAACTAAATTAGACGTTTTTCAGACCTGGTTGACCTTTTAGAAATGTCTTTTGTTATGGGTTATTTTCAAATTCTTGGACAATTATTAATTTAGTTTCTTGCAATACAGATATTGCATTAATATAATGTGCAAACATCACCTGCAAAGGATTTTCAAGAATGAACATTTTATTAATAATTATCTTTAATCATTTATTATTAGCCTTAAATCTAAAGTCTGATGGTTTCCTCACATTAATTGTAGGAAAAACATAACATAAACATAAAAATAAATGCTTTTAAAACTGACTTTCTGACCATGTTCTATCATTTTATTTTTTCAATTTAGTCCAACCTTTTTTTTCCTCTTTTTTAAAAACATGTTCTTATTTTAGGAAATCTCCGGATTGCCGCTTAAGCCCTTAAAATGTGCATTTAATTTCAGATTCATAATGGAAGGGCAGCAGGTTTAAGTTCATTTGACTAATAAAATAATTACATAAACTGAACGGTTTGAGTTAATAAACCTAAATCAATTTGTGCAATCGGTTTCCCCAAATCATTTGAGTTAACTTAACCTGTCAGGTTTTACAGTGTGGTTTGGAACCGGTTTATTCCTTCTGTAAGTTGTTGACTAAAAAAAGCACCACATCTCATTTCATAACTCTAGCCGCATGTTATGCTCTAGCAGTTTGATTATCCCTACTTCCTTTGTTCAACTTTCTTTCCAGTTTGCCGCCTCAAGCGACTGGAATCATTTACTTAAACTCAGCTCATTTAAGAATTCACTCCACCTGCTTTTAGCTACTTGAGTTTGCCTATTACTATTTTTACTGTACTTATTGCATTGTGTGATCTGTATGAATGTGTATCTGTTGTTTTTGAGCTGCCTGTTTATTGCTGCCTCTTTCCCAGGTTGCCATTGTAAATGAGAATTGGTTCTCAATTGGCTTACCTGGTGAATTTTACTTTTTACATGTGTATAGATACTTAAGCCTTATCCTTCTCTACTACAATTACACTCTAACCACTATAGAATGGCCACTAAATCACCAACTATTTAAACGGTCAAGTCCTTGAAGTGGAACTAAACACCTGGGTCAGATCCATAGTAAACCCACAGCCAAAATGTGAATAATGCTCCACAAATGGGCAGTGCCTGGTGGAGACAGAGGGGCTGGGCCAAGGTTTGGGGTGAATGTGGTGTGAGCCATGCTCTCAAATCAAACTCCTGATTCACTACAGGTGTGTGTCTGAATGAGACAAGCGCCTATCAGAGCCTGAGGGCCTGTGACATAGATATGTACCATGACCTATTTTTGATCAATAGGAAAATTGAACTGCAGTAGCCACCGTTTAACCTGAAGGATGTTTTTGAGGGTTTAGTTAGTCTTTAAAGCATGCATCCATTTTATGTAATAATCCCTTAACTTAATTTACTTTATACAAATAAAGATTCCATTCATATCAATTAGATGTTTTCATGTGATGGTGGTCTGATGATCCAGAGTACGTACTAAAGTGCCCTGACAAAGGCTGCTCTGTCCACTGTCTTCACGCTGCACTAACCACACTGAACTTCAAAGACTGGCCCTCCGAGGGACCCTAGGGTGGCCGCGCACCCCGACTCGTCAGGACTTTTGATTATGTTGGGATTAGAAGAGCACAGAGAGGCACAGATGTCTGCCAAAACACAGCGCTTCCTGTCACATGACCAGGGCTACCACAATACAGGCGCTTCTTTAAATTCACACTAGGGAAGGCATAACACTTTCATCTGCTTTTACTCCTTTTAGCAGTACATTTTGGAAAATGAAAAATGCTTTTCATAGTTGATTTTTCATATACATTGCCTGGCCATTGGACCACCTTTAAATTTGATTACGGCATTGTTTTGATAACCTTCTGCAATGTCACAAGATTTATTTCTGTCCAATTTCACCAAGATCTCATATTGGCGATGGGAGAGTCGGACCACTGCACAAAGCCTTCTCCAGCACACCCCAAAGGTTCTCAATGGGGTTAAATTCTGGACTCTGGCCAAACAAGTGTTGACTTTGTTATATCAGAACTGAGCCAAATCTATCCCAACAAAAAGTCCTCAACTGCTCACAAATCAATCATTTGTTGTGTGTAGTTTAGTGCTGGTTAAGTTCAGGTTTAGCCAAGTTTAGCCCAGGTTTCAGCCTATTTTAATCGGGTTTATTCCTGGTTTCATGCTAGTTTATACCTTCCTTTGGTCCTGATATAGCCCTAGTTACCCCTGGTTTTGATCTTTTCAGTCTTTGTTTAACCCTGTTTAGTTTCCCTAAGGTCTACAGAGGCGGATTTAAGTCACTTGAATATTACATATATTATATATATATATATATACACATATACATACATACACATACATTTGTAGAACTAGACAAACCACTATTTGTGATGGAACATAAAATAATTAGAAAATCAAACCAGACACAGCAATAATATGGTAAACCTGTCTGTGGTCAAGGGGAATGATATTTTCATAAAACACACAAAAAAGCACTATCTAACATACAAAGTCAGGTTTAGTCACAGTATAATCCAGAATCCAGATTCAGCCCTAGTTTAGTCTTGGTTTAGTCCTACTTTGGCTATGATAGACCTGGTTTAGCCCTCGGTTACCTGTGATTTGGTCTTAGTTTACTCCAGATATAGTCAGACCTGGTTTAAGTCCTTGTTTGCCCTAGTTTAGGCAAGTGTTAATCCTGGTTCAGTTTAGTTCAGTTTAGTCTTGGTTTTGCCCTGTTTGGCTCAGACCTGGTTTAGTCCTAGTGGAGTCCTAGTTTAGTCTTGGTCTACATCAGTTTTAATTCTGTACCTCTTTTTTGTGAACTAGTTCCTTGTCCTATAGTAAACCTTGTGTACAGTGATATGCTGCATGTACAGAGCTGATGAAGAAGTGAAACATGAACAGAAAGTGCCCATTTTCTAAAACTGGTCTGCAAACCAAAGATAACTAAACCCTGAAGCAAAATGAACATCCTTCAGGTTAAACAGTGGCTACTCCAGTTAAATTTTCCTATTGGTCAAAAATATGATCGTGGTACATGTCTATGTCACAGGCCCTCAGGCTCTGATAGGCCCTTGTCTCATTTAGACACACACCTGTAGTGAATCAGGAGGTTGTTTTGAGAGCATGGCTCACACCACATTCACCCCAAACCTTCACCCAGCCCCTCTGTCTCCACCAGGAACTGCCCATTTGTGGAGCATTATTAAAATTTTGGCTGTGGGTGTACTATGGATCTGACCCAGGTGTTTAGTTCCATTTTAAGGAAACAGACCAAAACATTTACATTAAATACAATAAGAAGCCAACTGTAAGGTAACTTTACAGAGCATTTACCTCTGAACTACAAGATTCCTGATTCAAATGCATGTCTGAGCTCTAGATCTTTGCCATTTTGTGATACGAACAATAGGACTGGGTATTGAATATCAATACCTTAGTGGTGAATATGAAAATGACAATCATTTTTATAATGAATTACATTAAATCTGTTTTTGGATTTTGGTTTAAAAGTAAAGTTTAAATGGTTCCCAGCTCTAAAAAAACAATTATTTGATAAAGCCACTGTGATAGGCTATTTAAAACTGAACAAATTGAATTGACTAGAAAAACGAGACTGCAAAAATGTGTGCATTTAGCAAAATTCTACAAAAGAATTTCAGTTCTAGGGGTGGGCGATATGGTAAAAATATCACAAGATCACGATTATATCATTTTAGTTTACTTTGTATTTTTTGTCTGATTACTGCTTCATAAAACTAACTACAAATTCAATGTTCATCCTAATACTTAATACTATTTATTTTTCTTTTTGAATTAATTAACATTGTTACAGCAAAAATGACTGAAGAACAGAGCATAAATTCATCACAAGATCGTGATACCTTCATATCACAATTGCATTTTTAATTTTTAATATCGAACACCCCTATTCAGTTCTACTTCAATATATTGGCTGCTGAGATGTTTACTATTCGCAGATGTAGCAAAAAGGCTAAAAAATTATAGCCTTAGTCAATAATTCTTCTAGTACATGCAACGCTTTGGACTTTGGGAAGAGAGCCCTTTAGTAAGTACAATATTGTGCCGTTAGCAAAGATCTCCTTGCGAAGACACAGGAGAGCTAACCACTCTGCCACTAGCATCCTCTCACATCCTCCAAGAACCATCTCGCTGACCAATCACAGACTAAGGTCAGACTGTATTCAGCTGCAGACTTAAATGTATTATTTATAGTATGCTAGCACGAAATACTGAATAAGTCATAACAGTCCAGAATGCCTTTATAGATAGAGATGGATCAACCAAGATACTTCACTTAAAAACATGTACAACTAGTTTTAAAACTGACCCCAAAAATACATTGTAGTTCTACCTCTTTCAAACATTTGTTGAAACTTGTTTGAATTCCCTAAAGGCACTAACTGAAGTTTCACAACATTCTTTCATCTGAATCTAGTTTGACACCAGAATTAACCATGTAGGCTATGAACTTTAGAAAGCATGAATAATGTCCCATTTTGAACCTCTGAAGAAGAAGTTGAAAAAAGAACTAAACCCAGTCTACACAATTCAAAACTAGTGTAGAGCTCTACACTCCTTTCTGTTGTAAATGACGGTGCTCGGTGCGATGCTCCAGGTGTGTGTTGAGTTTAAGAGATAATCCATAATCTAATCTAGTTCTACTTGGTTTGAAAAAAAAAAATACTTTTAAATATAATTATTTAGTCATAGTTTAAACAATCATTAAAATCATTAAGGTTTTTGGTGCAGTACAATGAGACTGCAGGCAGACAAGCAATTTCATACAATTCAAGCAAGATTTGACAGAATTAAATTAAAATAAAAAGTTCTGCACAGGAAAAGGCAAATGCCAAAACAGCTGATTTGAGTAATTCTGGAAAAAAAATCCTACTTAAATATAAAATAAAAAATACACTATCTATATTTAAAATCAAACTCTGGACAACTCAAATATATAGTTTTCATTGACACATTTTCTTGCGGCCTAAATGTCATCCACCCACTTAAAAAAAATCAATGTGGGCTAGAAAACAATGACTAATCAATAACTCTAATCAATGCAACCAATCACTGTATAGATTTTAAGTCCTCCCTACTCTCTGTCCTATTAACAAAACACCTTGTGACACATCCTGTGATACCATCTTTCCAGGTTGAGATCAGCTGTGATGATAATGAATCTCAAACAACAGTAACATTACCCATCTCCTGCTCAGTTTATGTTCTAAAGGATAGGAGTCATCTGACACAATAGACATGCAAACATGTTTTATACCCGTCTCTTTACAACCTTATCTGACCACAGCTGGCACCAGTGGAGATAATAAAACAACTCAGACTAGATGTTTAAAATATTATAAAGCATTATAATGGGGGATGATACAAATGTAATCGTGATATGAATTATTATGAGAATTGTGATCCAGTGCATTGATCTATGCTCTGCTCTTCACTGTCTTTTTACTGTAACAAAGCAGTAAATAGTGTTAAGTATCCTGATGAACACTGGATGTATTGGATGTTCACTGAATCTGTAGTTAAAAAGGTCTTCTTTAGTTTAGTGTGTCAGATTAATAAAATTGTGATATTATATTTTTACTATATCGCCCACCCCTAATTTGAATCCTTGGTTTTGATCTGGTTTAGTCCTCCCTTAGTCCTAGTTTAGACCTGGTTTAGAACTTGTTTGGTCAGGGTTTAGACCATGCTTTAGTATGGACTCCCAGTGGGCCCCAGTTCAGTTGCACTCACTGTACTGCCAGATGTTACACCCCTGTTCCAACATTATATATAGTTGGGAGACTACTAGCAAGACACAACCTAATAATTTCACATTTAAACCAACAATTCTTACTGACATCTGCAAGATAGATAAAACATAGAAATAAAGTTCCGGGCCACTAGATGCACTGTGTCTCAATATTATATAGCAAATGTCGATAGATGGAATAGTAAAATAAAAGTCGTTAGAGGGAACTGAATGACAGAGTAGACCCCCAAGTGGGGATTCAAACCTCTCTCTTACTGGTTATACAAATCTCTATAACAAATGTGAGTTTTGTCATTGTTTTGTTTTGGTTTGCCTTTGACCTACTCAAATTCCTTGCATTCGTGTATTAGACCTTTGGGCAGTCGGTCAATGTAAGTGTTTGATTCCAGCCTCAGCTATTTACACATACTGCTCTCCTACGGTAGCCTCTGTGGTGGTGAAGATGTGCACTGCCAGCTGTCAGTCCTGTGATGGTAACGTTACCAGGATACAAGCCTACAGGTTATTCTCAATCTAAAAACCCACGCGTGGAGCGACGGCACGAGTTTGATTCATTGGGAAATACATGAACGTGTCTCCGTACGTACCTGGAAGTAGAATGACTTTTTCACCCAGGCCCGTGGAAACAGACCCTTCGCCATCACAGAAATAGATCATCTCAGTGCGTGGAGCTTGCTGCGGGAGATCTTGTAAAAATCCAACAAAATGCAGGAAGAAAATATGTCGTCTAAACAAATGAGGGCATGCAGTCCGCTCACAGTCACCGTTTTTGGCCGCTGTTGGGGTGAATTCGCAGGGATATTCCACTTTCCCTGCGCCTCTCGCTGCTGCTGCGTCTTGAAGCATATCTCAAGCTCACACGAAGTAGGGTTTATCCACGCATGCGCAGTTCGCCGCACAGGCCAGGGGCATAGCATCAGGCAGTACAGCCCAGCAAATGAACTGGTGCCCCAAGAGGTAGCTAAACTAGAACCCCCCCACCAGGACTAAATTAGGTCTAAATTAGCTCCAGCCTAAACCAGGTCTAGACAGGGGGTTACTGGGGGATTTAATTTGACTGTCACTAAACCAGATTCCAACCAGTGTCTGAAGGTCTAAACAAGATCTAAACCAGGACTAAACAAGCTCCTAGTCAGACTAATCCAGCAGGTCCAAACAAGGGCCCCATTGGGGGACCCATGATAACTAAACCAGGTCTCAACCAGGTACAAAATAGCTCCAAAGAAGTTCTGAATAAGGTCTAAACTAAATAAGGTATAAGTCAAGACTTATCCAGGACAGCTACAAACAAGGTCTAAATGAGTTCTATATGAGTTCTAAAAAAGGTCTAAATGAGTTCTAAAAAAGGTCTAAATGAGTTCTAAATGAGTTCTAAAAAAGGACTAAATGAGTTTGAAATGAGTTCTAAATGAGTTCTAAAAAGGGTCTAAATGAGTTTGAAATGAGTTCTAAACATGATCTAATCAAGACTTAACCAGAACTAATACATAACAAAACAGGTTTAACAGGGACCTGCTGGGGTGGTTCATGACTAAACCAGATCTCAACCAGGTCTAACTCCAAACCAGGTCTAAATACCATATAAATCTCACAGGTTCTAATGATCAAATCAATATCTAAACAATTTCTAAATAGGTTCTGAACTTGAACCAAACAGCTCTAGTCCCACTGCTACAGACTATCTCTTTAAAAGTTTGTGTCCGGTGTATGCCCAGTGTGTCTCCAGAGTTGGTCAAAGTACAAATACTATGCACTATGATCTTGTTAGGACAGGATGACTTCTGTGCACTGCACACACAGTACTATGAAAGCCTAGTAAAGCGGTGTCCTCTGTCCTGTCAAGCTCAAAACTGTCCATATGAACACAATTTCCAACACAGTTTCAAAATAAGAAGTCTGAGTACACCCGGCTGATTAGCGGGTCATTATAAAATGTTAGCAAAACAACAACAAACAAAAGCAACCAAAAAAAAAGAAGAAAAAAAAGCCCACACAACATACCAAAATGATTAGAAATCCTTATTGAATAAAATCGTGTATATCCACAAAATTCAGTGTATGCTCCCAGCAACAAATAAACTTGATTAACCCAACCTAAACATATTATTCTAATGCGAGCTGAAAAGGAACCTCTGAAAATTGCTAATTCTTTCTATTTTATTTTGAAATTTCACCTGAACGTGTTCATTGAGTCAAGACTATTCTTTTTGCCATTTCAGCTCTAGTCACAACAATGCCCCAAGTGAATAGGGCCTTGCAAATACACATGTGTGCTTTTCCATGACTTACTATTTCAGTGATTTAATATAAACAGAATAATAATGATAAAGAACAGAGATTGACTGTACTTCCGGTTTTGCCCAGCAGCAGAAAACACAATAAAATCTATTATAGCAGTTTTTCATTCTTATGTTTTTGATATTATTTGAAACTAAAAGGTAATTTAGACACCTTGCTGCATAAATGTTTAGTGTTGCCTTATTGTAGCGTTTTACGATGTAAAGCTGCCCACTGTCTGAGTCAGAACTGAATGCATTTGTTATTCGTTACTCCGCAGCTTATACGACAGTAATTACTACATATTAGCAAAAAATAAATTAGTTTTGTTATATACAAAATAAAAATGATATCTTTAAGGGGCGTACATGTTCTGCTCTGTAACGCCCTTCCAACAAATTCAAATGTTTGAAAAAAGGTGCAGGACCATAAGCAGACGGCTTCCCATAATGCACTCCCCGAGCATCAGCGGGAAACCAAAATGGCGAATCTGCGGGGCGAATATGAGCCGTTTGTTATTTTCTGAAGAAAGCATGAGCCCAGCGCGTTTCAGGGACATACTTTTGAGATAATTTGGACTGCTTACACACTTGGGACAGCAGTACCAACCCTGATATTAATTTGTTGTGCGTGTGTGTGTGTGAAGAAGCGGAGGGGACCAATGAGGTATTGTTGTCATGTTTTGTCTGTTGGGGGTGTGGGTCTCGGAGCACCGGGGATTTTTTGCAGCGGTACCACCATGCTAGCTACTGAGTTAGCATGAAAAATCTTTTATAAAATACTTGAACACATTGGTTGGGGTTTGTCTGGTACCGTTAGCTATTGTGCAAAAGCCAATACAATGCTCGCAAGCCACTTTTCTTCTATTAGTTTATTCTCAATGATCAGTGTTTGTAGTTAGCGTTACATTTTGAGTTAACATTTACGGTGTGTTCCATAGATTTCTTTTGTTTCTTTTCATTAAGTTAGTTAGTAGACAGATCCGCTATTATCTTTATGTAACCACAAAGCACTCCCTTTAAACACAACATAGTTGTTATAGTCTGTTATACTATTTTTTCTTTTTTTTAATAAACAGGGAGGGGAGGGGAGGGGAAGGGGGGGGGGGGTTCTATTGGTGAGAAACACTGCATTTGAGCTGTTTTTGTTATTTTATTCTATTATTATAGTGCTGCTTTCTATATTTGCACCAATTGGAAAAAATGCTTAAATTGCATTGATAAATAACCGAATGGCAATAAAAGGTTAATCAAACTAACATGAAGAATGCATATGACCAATCATGTGAAGTGGCCACCTGGACAAAACACACCTGTGGCATTATAACCAATTTATGAAGCTGTAAAAAGCAAACAAACAATAACAATTGTAAGCAATTAGCCAAATTAATTACTTTAAATGTAAAAATAGTATTGTTTTAAAGCTTGCTAACCATTATTATTATTATTATTTTAATTCTAAGCTTATTATAAATAAATACATTTATTGGCTATTTTCCTCTACAATATAATGTCAGAGTAAAGGGTTGTGATTTGGCATTGCATTATAATTGAATTTCATGTAATATACAATATCATGTCACAATATATAGAGTTGTACTTTGTTGCTGGTATTGGGGTTGTGTGTAACTGCGCACACGCGACTGCAGCTTATGAACATAATCACTTGTTGTTTCTGTCCGCTGGAGAGGGAAACATGTCTGTCAGCACCGGCTCTGCATGAGTACAAATGTAAACAAGGGCAGCCTCCAATAATACTTGAATACATTTTGGTCACATGTTCTGTAGCTGGTCTTTTTCTCATTCTCTTCTACTTATGAATTAATGCTTTTGCAAGGAAATACCATGAGTTGAATATATGTTAAAGGTATAATAGAGGTTACTTAAATGCATTAGTGCATTTTTTAAATGTTACATTAAAAAAACAAAAATTAATCAATGAGGCACACTGAAAAATAGTATAATCATAAATCTGGGACTCTCGGGGGCCTAAAAGGGTACCTTGAGGGTAAGTTTATTATTGGTTGATCGAGGGAGCTTCATCTGTATGAAGAGGATTTCTGGAATAAGGAAGTGCTCTCTTGTACACATTAGCTCTGGTGCTAAATGCTAACAAGTTGTACAATGGCCTAGAAAGAAAACTGAAGCAAAAGAAGACATCTGCAAAAGAAAGTGTCTTTTCAAAGTCTATGAAGAAGAGAAGGAAGGAATTATACTAACGTCATTCTTTATGAATTTTTGTTAAATTAAAAAATGCTAATGCTAATCACGCTCTATGGGTGTTCGTAGTGATTACATGAATGGTACAGTTATATCGGCAAGTGACTCAGAAGTAGTCTTTATTGTGTTCAATGCTTTATTGTTGCGTGTGACATTGACAGACACTAGTTTCTGAATTGTTGCAAACAGCCTCTGTAATACGTTTTAAGACTTATTTGTGAACAAAAATTGACACTTTATTTTTGTTGTCTTTTTAGAGATTCGGGGGTAATCGATCACCTTTCTGTCCATCAGCGGTCGCCTCTGTCCCATCAGCAGCAGCAGAGGGCCCTGTCCCTGTCCTCTCCAGAGTATGGAGATGATGACATGGCAGATAGGTTCTCAGAGGGGCAGGACGTCCTGGCACGATGGTCAGATGGACTCTTCTACCTGGGAACTATCACAAAGGTTAGTTTAGCAATACGAAAGTGGCTCCATTAGCACTTACCTTTTAGCATAGAGGTTTATTAGCTTTTTAGATGTTTTCACTTGTTTGCACAGTTATTTGAAGCTTTTGTCCCACACACATATCTATTTATATGGGTTATCCTGTCACACCTCCACATACACTATATCTGGAGAATGCCAGGGAAAATATACACAGTAAATTAATTAATAGTTTTGTTTTGATTTTTAGATAGATCATGAAAAGCAGCGGTGCTTCGTGGTCTTCGAAGATCGGTCAAAGTCCTGGGTTCTCTGGAAGGATATTCAGACAGGTATGGATATATTATTAATACATAACATTTATACCATAATTTTACATTTGCGTAGTAGAGATTTCAGAGGATTATACTTTGAATACAATACATGTATGTTCATAATAAATCAATATATATTGTACGTAATCAATTCTTGATGGCTCCTGCCGTGTCCACACCCAGTGTAGGTCTTATCTACTTGTTCTTGTTGCTGACAGTTAACTGTTCTGTGAACCATGTGATAGTGAGAAAGTAAATGGAACTATGTTACAAATCACCTTTTTTAAATAGAATAGGTTTGTACATAGCAGTGGGCATAACAGACTCTTAACCACCCAGAGATGACTAGATGCTGGAGGTCAGTGGTTTGAGTCCCATAAAGGGCGCCCAAATCCCCAAATCAGTATGTGACAGAGGGTTGAGCCACCTTAGCTGGTTCCTTTCTAGTTTAAATTCATTACTACAGTATGCTGATTCAAATGTGATGTTTCTGCTATTTATAGTTAAATGTTTTTGTAAAATATTCCTCAAACTTGTGTTTCTCTGTTTCAGGGGATGAAGATGATGAAGATGATGAAGACGATGACATGGTGTGTTCCATCTGTCAGGATGAAACATCAGAAGAACCCAATGAGATTGTCATCTGTGACCATTGTGGTCAAGGTGAGATCAGATTTGCTCATTCACAGCTTTTACAAAGCATTTTTTAGTTTTCTCTACATTGGGGGTTCTATCAAAGTAGCTTAATAAAGCACAGCTTGCTGTTCAATGTGCTAGAAGTAAGTGAACATGGGACTTTGGTCTACCACTAATGAGTCTGTTAGCTATGCTTTGAAATCAAGCCATGATTCAGTTGAGCCTACTGTCATGAAGTGTGCTGGTCTAACAAAATATTCCATGGCACAGACGTCAGTCCAAGACCTACCAACAGCCTGTAGAGAGATATGACTTTGACATAAATAAAGAAAACTGTGTCATAAACAAATATAACAAACCAATGGTGTGGTAGGGGGGATCATCCAATGATGATAGCGGTTTTCAGCAGGATCGATCCCAGATTGAACATCGGGATTTAGATTAGTAAATGTAAAGTCTAGCTTTAATTCTCCAGATACCTGTTTGGGTCTGGTCCTAAACTTGGTCTAGCCCAGGTTTTAATTCCTGCACAGGTGATTCAGTCTGCCTATGATACGCCTGCTTCATGGAACAGAAATGAGGACTTGTTAAATATGTCAAGCTTTTTGAGTAGCTTCATTTAATACCCATATTACTTGAATTTTTAAGTTTGTGTTTGGTTTTGCAGGGTACCATCAGCTGTGCCACACTCCCATCATTGATGCTGCTGTCATTGACTCGGACGCCAAATGGCTCTGCTCTGAGTGCTTATCCAAAGTACAGTTATTTACTATTCATCTGACAATACCACCGAGTGCAATCATTTCCAGCACACAGAGTATCCTTATGACCTGTTGTGGCTGGTTTTACAACATTTACATATTTTATCTAGTCTAAATGTACTTGGATAATGTCAAAAAGCACTTAAAGTCTAACTTGTGTGTTCTTTGCAGAGGGGGGGCTCGCATCAAAGAGTGGCCAAACGTTATCACGAGCCTGACGCAGAGGATATGGACCACTCAGGCCTGCATCTGTCTTTTCCTTATGATCCCAATGAACTGGAATGGGACCAGGGCCACAAAACCAACCTACAACAGTGTTACTGCTACTGCAGCGGGCCGGGAGAGTAAGTCACAAACCAAATCTAAATAATTAATCATGCAGGCTACAATTTTATACAGTTTACTTCAACATTGACCAATGCACAACTACAGTATTGACTTGTTTACTATGTACTTTGTTGTCCTATAGTTGGTATCTGAAGATGATGCAGTGCAGCAGGTGTCAGCAGTGGTTCCATGAGGCCTGTCTCCACAGTTTACAGATGCCTATGCTCTTTGGAGACCGGTGAGTTTTGAAGAATATTGAAAATTTGGTATCCACTTCCAATTTTAGACTTCAAGAAGTGAATGTGAAAGTGAATGCCTCTGTAACCCTACAACATACCTCACCCTCAACCCCTAATGGGAATAAGCAGAAGGAGATGAATTAGTGTTGATTACAACCAGAGTTAAATCTAACCTAAAAAACTGTACAAAACTTGCTCAGTTTAAAAAAATGTTTAAAAAAGAAGTGATAAGGAGGAGAGAGACTGATGCTTTAAGCAGTGTAGTGTACTGATGTATGTTACAGATGGAGGGTAGGGTAGTGGTCGGTGAGTGTGTGGGCCTGTGTCTGTGTGTATTTGTCTTGTCTTA
>JAVQKC010136178.1:0-12308 GCA_036025475.1 Philypnodon macrostomus
GTGTGTCTACTTACCTGCTTCATCACCTGTCTGCCTACTTACCTGCTTCATCACCTGTCTGCCTACTTACCTGCTTTATGACCTGTGTGTCTTCTTACCTGCTTCATCACCTGTTTGCCTATTTACCTGCTTCATCACCTGTCTACCTGCTCACCTGCTTCATCACTTGTCTGCCTACTTTCCTGCTTCATCACCTGTGTGCCTACTTACCTGCTTCATCACCTGTCTGTCTCCTTACCTGGTCGTCCGCCTGGCAGTTCCCATCTCCGCTCCAACTCCACTCTGCTGCACTACTGCGTACCAGTTCTGTGTCTGCTTTTGGGTCCCAAAAAAACCGTGACAGCAACATTAAAAAAATAAGAAACTGAAAATGTAATTGTGGTATCCTTACTACTTTTGCTCTATTTTTGGCCTAGACTTACTACATATGGGACTTGCGGCTGACAGCTCAGGGACAAACTGCTACAAATATTCAAAGGTATAATGTCAACCCTAGATGTTATGACTTTCTGAGCGCCACACTTTTAATTATTGATGTAAACAGCCTCTTTGACGCTTCCTCCTCCGTGGGTGACGCCAAGCCAGCCGTTAGCCTCAACACATGAAAGAGTAATGACGCTCTGGTCGCCTTGCTATCAGCAGTTCAGGGATTAGCCCACCAAATATGCTGTCCAAGCAAACGTAATGGCCATGTTTGTACTTTTCTTCTCCAACAGCGCTTATGCTTTCTGATAAGGCACATTTCACACAATGTAAGGGAACTTGAAAGACAGAGGTGAAGAGATCAAAGTGACCCATGCAGCTGATCCTCCGGAGGGAAGAGGCCTGGGGCAAAATTTAAATGTCTGCACCAATCATACAAAACTGGATGGAAAGGCAAAAATGTATAAGCCGTAGGGACATGTTGGTGTATTTGAAGTCTGTAAACAACAGTCTCAAAGGGATAAAGAACAAATGGAAGTCTTGCATTTGAAACAACATAGCTCAATTTCTGCAACCTCAAAGTCTAGTGCATAACCACATCTAAAGAATATATATATACTCAACTGAAATGACTTGTAGGGGTGGCTGAAGCCTATCCCAGCAACTATGGGCCTTAAATGGGACACAGCATGATCAGAGAATGGAAAATTCTTTCATTTGAAATGATTTGAAATAGGAGCTCTAGTCAATTTGCTTTGTTTATGAGTGGAAATTGAACCACCAACTTTCCAGAAAAGTATAGGACCGCTCTATCACCTGAGCATCAGCCACTCATGCATTCATTCATTTATCAGCCACTTTGAGGATTATAGGGGGCTGGAGCCTTTCCCAGCAAATATAGGCTGTAGACAGGGTACATAGTAGTCCATGTCTAGTTAGTCACAATAATGACATATGTCCCCCTACTAAGCAGGTCTGCACAGTGGAAAGAAGCCCAGGATGTCCTAATTTGAAAACATTGTAAACCCTGGGGACATGCTGGTGTATTTAAAGTCTGTAAACAATCATCTCAAAGGGATAAAGAACACATATAAAATCTTACATTTGAAATAACAATGTAGCTCAAGTCAATTTGATTTTTAGACTGTTAAATTGTGGCTGATATTATACAAAGAGTGATCTGGTGAAGGCTTTGGTCATATGCCATTTCAGAATAATTCATACATAGGAGGCTTATGCTGTCTGCCTGTGTCACTGCAGCTCACAGATAGAAGAGCTCAAACTTAGGACACTGTCAATCACCCTCACCTCGGTCCGACCTGAACCGGTCATATCTCAATTTCAAATGATTCCAGCAAAATAAAGGGAATATACTGCAGGAAGAGGAAGTATACCCAAGTATAAAATAGTATAGCCATTATTTTCTCTGATTTACAATGTGCAAGTAGTATGGCTTCAGTTATATTTATTTATCTTGTGTTAAAAAACAAAAAAAACATGCCACCAATCAAAGACTATAATCAAAGAAGCAAATCAATCTGCAGCTTAAATCAACAAATGGAGAAGCACCAAACCCACTTCACTGTTAAGAATATTGACCCTGCTGATTACATTATCCTTCTTTTACATAATTTAAACAAAATGGTGCATTGGTACAATGGTGTGCATAAAAACAGTATACAACTCCAACATTTAATCAGCAATATTATTTTATAGTAGTCTTCAAAGACTCATTGTTTGTCAAAAAGTAATTAAAAAAATTGTGTTTAGTGTTTTATTGGCATCCATTTGGAACCGCAGCTAAAACAGCACAAAGACTTACCAGGCCTCGTTGGAATCAAAGCATGAAACATAGCAATATGAGATAATGGTTTTTAAGAGATACAGTAGCCTCGGTGGAGAGTTCAGTCGTGAGCGCCTTGAGCCCTTTTTACAAACAGCAGAGCGGCGTGTTGTTTCTGATCCTTGTGTTGTGAGATGAGTCACGGACTAAAGCACCATCGTGTTCTTAAGATTACTGCTTATTTGATCTGAGCATTTAAGTGTGTGGGCCTGTTTTATTTGTCTTGTGTCATCCCAAGTTCCCTGCTATGAGATTAATTTTCCAAATTTGGTTGTCATCTCTGAGCTGAGGTGGCTTGAGCATCTGTTTCGGATGCCCCCAGGTGTTCCGAGCATGTCCCACCGGGAGGAGACCTAGGACACGCTGGAGGGATTATATCTCTCGGCTGGCCTGGGAGTGGCTTGGCGTCCCCCCCAGAAGAGCTGGAAGAAGTGTCTGAGGAGAGGGAAGTCTGGACATCTCTGCTTCCACTGCTGTCTTCTCGAACCGGCCGCGGATAACCGGAAGAAGATGGATGGATAGTTGTCATCTGCTTTAAACTCCATAACTTTTATTAGATACTTCTCACCAAAAGGATTAGCATTGATAATTGTTGAGTGTTACATGGGTTGTTTTTTTTTATTTCATCTTTAGCAAAAATGATCCAAAGTGATAATATAAAAGTTTAAATTGTTTCTTGTGATTTTGGATATCTGTTTATTCACCAATGGAGTTACTTTTGCCATCGATTCACCAGTTCTCACTAAAGTCTGTTGGCCTAGAAATGAAATGAAATCAAATCAACGTTTGCTAACAGGCTGGAGTAATAAACACATGCAAACCACCATGCAACACAATTTCTTGAACACTTAATGGTTATGAAAGAGATGCTGGGTCTCTTTCAGACATTCATAAAAGTTTGATCCTTGAGATCCTGTGAAAGGTATAATTGATTTCTGTGGTTTAGAAATGGTGCAAGACTCAATGCTTTTTAAAGAATTGGCTTCTTCTCTTCACCATATAACCTATAACCAGATTATTTCTATTCTCGTTGTCAAAGGGAGAAAGAACTATCACTGTTACATAGAGTTGAGCTATTTTTCCGTCAAGCTTTGACCCAGTTTCTTCTTCTTGGAATTCAAATTGGGGTTTTAATCAACACACACACTCGCAGATGCAGTGCCCCCTTGAGACATATCAGGAAATAAAATTCTGATGACAAAGCAGCCATGTTGGACAGAAATTTCTTTTGGCAAGCTCAATGGGGAGGAGCTACTCCCTGTAGAGTACTACAGTTTAGTTACTGATAACATATTAAAATATCAGTTGTAGTTCATGTTTAGAAAATTGCTCCCGGGTTTGCCAAAATTGTTTGAGTGATTTCAGAAGATTTAATGATGTTGTTGATAATGTTTTCAGCCCCAATTTACAGTGGCAATATTTTGTCTTCATACAACTGTATCCAGTGTATTCAAGAGGTAAGAGTCCATTTACGTTTGATATCCAGGGCACAACAAATGTTCAAACTTAAATTCTGTTTTAACTGAATGTAATTGGACTGACGGACAACATATTAACATACAAACAACATATCTAAAAAACAGTATAGACCCCAGAAAGATCTCAAATCAGGAATGGAGGAAGATTAAGACGGTTTTGGCAAATGACTCTTCTACATGTATGTGATGTCAGAGGACTAAATGTACCTCATATTGTATGTTTATTTAATTCATTCATTCATTATTTAGTATACAGTTAACATTTTTGCTGGTGCCAGAATTCTTGATTTTCAGGTTTTACTGGACAAGTCTGAACAGAAATGTTGATGACCACAATATTTTTTTTCTTTGTATGCTCAGTATCTTTCTATTCCTCACCACAAATCCTACTTTTTTCCAAAGTGAACTCTCTTTTGCCTCCATTCTGGAATTTTGAACATGAACATATGACATTTGGGGTCTATAGGCAATAGCAGCATAACTTCTTTGGCCAGAAAAACAAATACAGTTGTTTGCATGAGTATATCTGTTGGTGGCTATATGTTATGTTTCATGCATTTCAGTGTTCTTGTTCAAGCCTTTGTTTTTTTTCTCAGAGAGCGTGAGAGAATAGGATTCCCACCTACACAGAATCACCAGGCCTCAGGAAAATAACACCACCTGCACAGCTCCATGGTGGCTGCTCTCAGGGTCCATTGTGGCTCTGCTGTTTCTCTGCTAACACAGTGAGTAGGAGGAAACTGCACAGGACACAAGGCCTAGACTATATAATACCACTGTCTCCTGGCTTTACAAAGGGCTATTTTCATGACTTCTTAATCCTGAGCCATGCTGGTTATGGGAATGTCTGTGGGTCATTTTGGTACAGGATCTTCCCATACAATTTCTACAGGTTTCGAATGACAGCTGAGATGAGAGTTGCCAAGAATGAATTAGAAGCAACATAATTCATAACGACGTCTGGTCTTTATGAGTCATTAGAATTTTATTTACTTGGTGAAATCAATAGACTTGTTAATTAATGTGAAATATATGATACGCCAGCTCTTCATCAGAGTTTGGATGGTTAGTTCGTTATATTAGATAATCATGGAAAATGTACTTAAAAGCATAAAAGTTACTTACTTTATGGAACATAATTTGAAGAGAAATTGATATTTTAAAATCACACAAAGGTGCAAGAAAATTAAAACTGTACTGTGTGTGTGATGGCCGATGTTAGGTGTGGACTCAAAAGAACAACACAGGCAAACAAATCCAAGGGAATGAGCAAAACCAGGGTCCAAAATATTAGCAGGGAGTCATACGCAAAACACTAGACTCGACACAAAGGAGCTAAACAATCTGGTACAGAACAGGCGAAACACACTGTATAAATAGGGGAGACATCGAGGCACAGGTGAAGGTCATTAGGGGCGGGGCAAGCTATCACAGTGGAGGGAAATCATAAGGGGTTAATAAGTGTCAAAATAAAACGGGAAATACATGAAACAAAAACACAAGACCTCAGCACATGAACAAGTCCTGACTGTATGCATCTACAAGAGAAAAATGTCTTCCCGTTAATCATTCCAGTCTTTTTGCTCACCCATTTAGAACAGGATTACAGCCAGGTTGCATTGTTAGGTCTGGTTTACCGTTTGTATAGATTCATCTATTTTTGCCTGTTTGCACTTTTTTTGCTCCAAGGAGCTTGTTAACTTTGGTGCGTGGAGCTTTAAAAGTAGGTCACCTGTGTGCCTTTCTCTGCTCCCAGTCCTGCAGACTCACCTGTGGCACACTCCAGAGTTCTCCTCCACCTCTCACACAGGCTGCAGCCATGCCTGTGTGGAGACTTCCTGGTTTATAAATTAGCGTCTTTAGCTTTTTGTTGACCTAGTGGGACCGGATTTTGCCTTTCCTTTGCATGTCAATTGTGGGTTGTTTTTGCGTTAAGGGTATGGTTGGTAGTGGTGTCGATGCCAGCTTCTACGGCCCTGTATAGGGTTGGCCTGTGATCATCACTTTTACTTGGCTCACTATGGTCTTTTCTTTTGTTGGTCTTGGGCAAAAAGTGTAAACGAAAATCAGCTAAAAATGTGAGTTTAATAAATAACAGCCTTTAAACTCGTAACCTTTGACCTTGTCCTTCCTAAGTATGTTCTTTCCTTTTGGGGTCATAACAGGTGTTTTTGTATGCTTCTAAGCAGATGCTGGTACAATACAGTTTTGGTGTGAATATGAACCAACCTCAATCCAGCCAAGAAAACGGAGACCTTTTTGAGCTGAACAATTATGTTGTTTGTGTTCTGATAAATATACTTACAGTCCCACTAGAAACAGTTCATTTAACCAGTTGGCATTTACGTAATACCATACCATTTTGTAACAGAAGAATCAGGCCTGCAATCATAACCAATAACTATTTTTGGTAACAGTTTAATTTACATAACTACATTGTATCTACCTCGTTAAGTACAATGTAATACACTGTGTAACAAACTGTAATAACACATTGTACCTAACCCTTAATGTTGTTGTTTTGTTCTGTTACTGGTCATTTACAACAATATAGTCCCTGTTCAAATCAACATCTTCCAGTTAGCACATGTGCATTTCATCTCTACTGTATGTCCTAAACATCTGCAGGTTACATAGGATGGTCCATGAGCTGCTTAAAGTGGAGTGCCCTTTGGTCCTCAATACTTGACTACTACTACCACAACCACTGAAGACATGCATATAAAATACACTGATAAAACATTTGACTCCAGTTAAAGTAACATATTGTATTTATATTTTATCTCTACAACATAATTTGATTCAAAACACTGCTGCCATTGGGATCCCTCGGGATACTCCAAAGCATGTGCAAACCCTGTGTATACTATGAATAGTGATCATGCCACAAGGAATCAACTCTTCCTCTAAAAGGTCCTTATAATATATGACTGTCTGCCTGACCGGATTAAGCTTTACCCAGGATGTATAGCTTTAAATAACAGCACGGTCCATGTGACTTTATCAATATACCAGGATCCTTCTTCTCATGCCTCACAGACTTATGAGTATAATGCTTGAGGGCACTTACATCCTTTTCTGCACCTGGGGTATTCTTCTGCACACTTGACATGGGTCCCATCGGAGACCAGTGTCACAGTGTGGCTGGAGGGTTATAGGAGGCCAGAGAGATGCATCAGCACAGCATCTCAACCCTCCCCCAGAGGTCCCAGAGGTCCCAGAGGTCCCAGAGGAGGACGGCACATGTGAATCATGAGCATGAAAAAGGTGGGATTGTCAGTCACTATACGGGTGGAAAGTGAGTTATTTCCCTTGTATTAGCGCTCACTAATACAATAATACATGCCAACACTGAATATGCTTATGTCAGTTTTCAGGGTTTATATATAAATATGCTGTTTGGACACTAAAGAGCCAAGCTACTGACTCCACGACACTAGTGATTTTTACCAGCATGCAAAATTGTTCCCAATGTTAAAATAAATGTAGATAATTTGATCAGTAATCATAGTTGTACTGATTAATAGTGATGACAAAAGTATTAAAGTATTAATACAATTATAATTACTGCTCAACATAACTACAAAGTATCTACCTCATTAAGTACAATGTAATACACTATGCAACAAACTGTAATAACATGTAACTACATTGTGCCAAACCATGACTTCAGCAATAACCTTCTGTATGTACAATGTAGTTACATGTTATTACAGTTTTTTGCATAGTGTATTACATTGTACTTAATGAGGCAGATACAATGTAGTTACATGTTATTACAGTTTGTTACACAGTGTATTACATTGTACTTAATGAGGCAGATACGATGTAGTTACATGTTATTACAGTTTGTTACACAGTGTATTACATTGTACTGTAATGAGGCAGATACAATGTAGTTGGGGGCTGTGTGAAATAAAGTGTTGCCCAATTTCTTATTTTAAGAAATGATGTGCCTTAATGCCACAGCTGCCTTTGGACAGACTGACACAGTAACAGCCTCATACACCAGTGGCAGTATAATAGGGTTTTATAGGAATCCGCCAACCTTGCACATCACACGAGGATGAAATAGACTCTGTTCAATGTATGTTGGTTTTGTCTATAGCAGTGGTACTTAAATGTTTTTTTACATGGTCTACACAATCTTAATTGCATGTATGTTCATCTAAGCATACTCAGAGATATAGTTTATACCTTGATAGTCCAGCGTGGATTGGGAGGGACCAGACAAATGCTCTAACATCTGTAGTTCATTTGATATGGATGAACACTTCGCTATGGGGCACCAAACAGCCTTGTATAAGAGCTAATAGCATGTGTCAAGCTCAGAGCCAACAGTTTGGGTTTGTGTAGATCAACTGTTGAGAACCATCATTTGTGAGATGAACTGAGAGCGTAGTCGTTGGCTCGGATGTTGGCAGATGTTTAGCCTTACTTCACCTGGGTTTTATTTGGGGGCATCCCTTAAATATTTCACGGTAGAGTGTGATCATTTTGTGATGATGTGAGTCAGGAAGGTTCAAGGTTCAAAGGAACAGGCATTAACTCCAGATTAGGTCAATAGATCAAACTAAATTTGGTTTCGTAAATGCAATTATTTATTTCTGCCAATATCATTTATAGCATTTTTGGACAAATAAGATTATTTTGTGTGTATGTGGAATCTCGATGGAATGATTTTCCTGAATAATTCTTCTGAATTCTGAAAAAGTCTGTGTTCACAAAATCATTATAATATAAAAAGTCATATGTCCAATTATAGAATGAAGTTATATAATTTGTTTTTCACTACATCTCACAGTCTCACTAATGTTATGAGTTATAGAAGAGAAAAAACAAGATCTTCAGTGAGTTGTAACACTGTGTAGCTCTCTAGTCCTAAGTACAATCTCAACATTATTTCTGCTATTATTCATGCTTTAACTCACCACGTTTTGTTCAATATTCAGTATCGCTTCGAAGAGTGAGTTGTAGTCAAAACTCCTGTTGATGTGAAAACAGAAAATAAAATTAAAAAGTAAGAATAACTTTGGGACATATGACTTTTGACAAGATTAGTCTTATTGGTGCTGTGTCTAACTTTATATATAGTCAATAATGTGTACCATGGTGAGGAAGTGGTTAGCACTGTTACCTCACAGCAAGGCCTTTCTGTGGAGTTGACATGTTCTTTGGTGGATTTTCTCCAGGTACTGTATTTTCCCTTAATAAACTAAAGGATGCACACCCAGACTAGTTCAAGAACGGTCCATAGGAGTCAAATGTAAACATATAGAGACGAATGTCAAAAGAAGATGAAATAAAAGAAAATCAACAATTGAATCTAGTCCGTAGCCAACACTCTGTGAAACCCTTTGCCCACAATAGTGTCCAGACTAAATTAACTTGCATCTATTTCTAAACCGTCAAACGTGATTATGTCATTTCTGTTCCAGCCAATAGTTCCCTTCAGTATCTACAGTTACATCATGTTGCCGTTGGAGATCTGAACACATGCAGGACATTTCCTCCTGTGACAGAGACTTCTCACAACAGCCTCGTGTGAGTGTGACTTTCTGAATCACTGTCTGTTCCTCTGAGCCGTCAGCCTTTGTATTAGTGTCTCGTACACAACACACACATAGGAAGCGCACAACGCAGACGCACACCTCGTTTTTACTGAGAGCGGAAGTTTGTTGATCTGCTAAGTGCTCAGCGTCTCACACACACACACACACACACACACACACACACACACACACACACGCACACACACACACACACACGCACACACACGGTTTCTCACAAAAACATACTGCCACAATGATGAAGGAGCACTGAAAAATACAACAAATAGACAGAGGTGAGGTCATATATAGTATGTGCAAATGTTTATGAGTGTGAAGACTAAACATCAAACATCAAACTAGAAATTAAATGTATTTCAACTTCAATGGACTATTTAGAATGTGTAGGTTAAAGCTGATATGTATTTTTGGATTAAGCTAATAATAAAATAATAATAATCTCAACAACACAGTAAAGTAGTATGATTTTTAAATGATTAAATGATCAGAAAATGTACCAGCAGAAGGCAAAGTGTGACTCTACATGCACCAGTGGCTCATGAGATTGAGCAGGTCACCCATACATCAGGCGGCTGGCAGTTTGATTCCTTCCCTATCCGATTTTACTGCTGCTGTGTCTTTGGGCAAGACTTCACCCACTTTTCCCCAGCGTTTGAGACATTATGTGTGAATACCCTGGTCTGAACGACAGTCTTCCTCAAGTCAGATGTGGCTATAGAGGTTGTATACTACCGCTGTGACTGCAGAGTGAATGAATATTAATAATAATAATTTAGTAATATAATCTTTTTAATATCCTCAAAGCTTTCAAAAACATTTTTCCCACAGCTAGAATTACTTCACACTTGTGGGTACCAAAGGTGGCTCCATCTCACACATTTAGTCACTGTTGTTTTGTGACGTTTTTAGCTGCCTGCTGACGTTAAGTGCAAAGGAAGCCAAATATAGTCCAATTGTTAAATGAATGAGTGATTCACATGTGAGCCATTGTGATGAAGACTAAAGTACATAGCTAAATGTTCGGAGGAAGGACGTGGAAGAGTGGAGGATATCAATCATCAGTGCTACCTGCCTTCGATTGAACAAGAACCATCTTGAGAGAAAATCAAAGATGAGGATTTTTTTGAATCTAAGGTTTAAAAAGTATATTATATACCTTATTCTTTTTGACCACCTCACACCCAAAGCAGCTAAGATTGGATTCAGACTCGTAACAGGATAAAAGATAAATTAAGAATAAACGTGAAGTCTTGTATGTATTTGCTCAGGGATTGAATGAATCCCAACGGGTAGTTTTAGATACAAAATGTGAAATGGTTTCAGTAAAATCTGGGTCAACAATGAATTTTTTGTCTCTGAAACATCTTGTAAATACGTTTTATGGTACATTATATAAGTTATAATAGCAATGTAGATTATACAAATACACTTTCAAATACAATAATTAGTCAATACAATGATACCAGACTCCACAAAGTAAGAAATGTTATGTTTTATACAGTAATACTATTAATATTTATCAAAATGGTTGTTTTACTGTTTTCCTATATGTACTATCCCCATCTACAAAAATGTATATCAAGGATCTTTCAAGCCACGCTTTTAAGTCCCTTGTGTTGCCTTCGGGTCAAATATGAAAAAAAAAATAAAAAATTGGTACTTATTCGTCACACAAAATAAGATAAACCCGGTCAATTTCATGGCAGAAACATGTAGATTTGTTTCTTTGTAAAAACTCAAAATGGGTCAATTTCAAACTCAGATTTTCTAACATTAAATAAAATCAACTTTAATTAATGTGTTTTTTTTGTCCCATGTAAGAAGACACTTTATTTAAGACAATGCCATGTACATTATTTCTGTACAAAGTTGCACCTGAGCCTGAGACGTTTTCATTTTAGTCTTTTCCCTGAAACGTTGTCATGGAATAATCCCTATTCTGGGAAGTCCAACTGCGTAAGCAAAGCCCACTCTCAGCTGTATTCCCGCCCAAGTCCCCAGTCAGGTCTGTGGGAATACTACAATATAAATGTCCAAACAGGAACCTCTTATCACTTCCTTGTCCCCTTTTCACTTCCTGTCATTCACAACATAAAAACAAAACTTGTCTAACGGGTCAGAAATGATCTTAAAACAGTCTGTGGTCTATTTTTGGTGAATTGCTCACATTCCTTGCATCCCCAATATGTCGTTGTTTGGCTCTGGACATTTCATTGCAGGATATTGTGGCTTCCGTTTCTCTTCATTCCGACTTGTTCACGACTGCTTTGTATTCATCCGCTCTTCCTTTCTTCCGTTTTTAGATGTTTTTGTTTTATGTGCACACAACAGAGGAGTCGCTATAATTATTTCTACATTTCTGACCTTTTGAAGTGGGCCCATTGTTTGCGGACCACGCTATAGGTGAAAAGGCAAGCCGCAGGGGCGCAAAGCATTTCCAATGTATAGGATTAGTAGTGAACACTATATAGGGCTAATTATAACTATATTAAAGAAGGAAAAATGTTTTGTAATTTTTTTGCATAATTACATGTTGTGTTCAGAGAAGCTAAACAATGTTGGGTGGATACTGTATTAGATCTTGTCATCTGCTTTATAGACAGCACATTCAACAAGCTACAATTAAATTTACATTACTTTGTGCTGGTTTGTAAAGAGACAAGGATGAAATATGTCTCTGGGTGGATCAAAGAGCATTGTCAAGGGTATGTGTCAATATTAATAGACTGAGACAGAGAGACAAGAGAAGTTGAATACAGAGGACTATGAGTTTTTCATGTTGTTATTGTGATGGTGTGATGTGGAAAATGAACTCAAATTTAGCTTTTAAAAAGGTTCGGGGAATCTTCACAAAGTTAGGAGTAAAAGTCCTTAACAAAGGTGGGTAGTACTCAGTTACATTTACTCAGTTACATTTACTCAGTCACATTTACTCAGTCACATTTACTCAGTTACATTTACTCAGTTACATTTACTCAGTTACATTTACTCAGT
>JAVQKC010136199.1:0-46789 GCA_036025475.1 Philypnodon macrostomus
GAGTGAAAGAAGGGTGAAAAAAGATGCAAGAAGGGTAAAGAAGAGTGAAAGAAGGGTGAAAGAAGAGTGAAAGAAGGATGAAAGAAGGGTGAAAGAAGGGTGAAAGAAGAGTGAAAGAAGGGTGAAAGAAGGGTGAAAGAAGGGTGAAAGAAGAGTGAAAGAAGGGTGAAAGAAGAGTGAAAGAAGGGTGAAAGAAGGGTGAAAGAAGGGTGAACGGGGGTGAAACGAGGGATGATACTAGCTCTAGACTTAATCATAAAGAAAAGTCCCAGTGCTTCTCCCCCTCTCTCTGCCAGACTACCCCTCGGTGCCCTGTTCCTCTGAGCAACTACGATAAACAGTGCAGCAACAAACCTGGCTCGCCTGAGAGCAGATGATACTGACTGCAGTGCTGCAAGAGTCTGGGTTCATTAACAACTCTACAAACTACTTTTAGAATTGCCACTCAAGGCCAAACTTTACTTACACCGAGTTTCCCCTATTACACAAGTTCCACTGTTCAACAAATCTATAAAATGTTGAAAACCCCCGCTCATTGCACAGCTGTCAATAGTAAATACATTCACTACATTTCTTAATGATAATGCTGATACTATTACAATTCCCAAAGTCAAAAGCCTTATCCAGAACTCACACTAGCCTAATCAGTTCATTCACCTCGTTCCACTTGGCTCTGTTTGCCTGTACTGTGGCTCCTGTCTGTGTTTGTCCTATATCACACATTACATCACTGTTTCTCCTCCTTTTGTTTGCTTGCTTTCCCTGCCCCACACAGATGAGATCACTCCACTCATCTGACTCCAGCTGTTTTAGACATCTGGATGACATTCCCTCACACAGTCTTTTGGCCAGCAACAGCTGCAGAACATCAGCCCCACAATTCCACGAGGACACAAGAAACATTTCATTAAAACTGAATCGATGCAGAGTTGCTGTATGGATTCTGTAAATAGCATATAACTGTACGACACGCAGGCGGGTGGAGTAAAGACCTGACACTCCACGTGGATTTAGGTTTTTACTCTTTCGATGACGTAACCTTTGACAGTAAAGGCTTACACTTTGGTGTCATCTAGTGGTGAGGTCTAAGCATTACTGCTCACCTTTTCTGATTTCAATCTCATTTTCAATCAAAAAAGAGCGTTGCGGGCATACCATTTTAAGTTTGGAAATAATAAATTGAATTGTATACATAACACATGTAGACATGTCCTCTGTATTGGTTATTGCACAAAAGCAAGTGTATTCCAGTTCAAATAGTCGAATTGTACAGTTTACCTATACATATTTCTTTGCAAAAGTACCTGGTTTCCTCTGTCCCAAAATCCCCATCTCTGTTATAGCCTATCTTTAGTTCATACCTGCTGCTTTAGCTCAAACCTGCTGCGTAAGACGCTTTCTCGTCTGTCCTACACGTTCCTGGCTCGGCCTCACCTTTCCGCATAGCCCGGCCCTGCTTCTCGTTATGCCCTGCCTCAACACCGACTTGTCTTATTAACATAGACCTAAAATATACATACTGATTCACAATAATAACAATAATTATACTCATGCGTGTTCAATGGCGTAACAAATGTAACATGCAACAATTAAAACCGCAGCAGACACGCTTGAGGAACTGTAGCCTTGAGCGCTTTATCAACAATGGTACGTCCCACAAACATTCCCAGGTCTAGCAGGTACTACACCAACGTTATGAGAAATGAATTGGCGTGCATTCGTTTTAGTGTGTCAACAAAGCACATGTAGAAGAAGAAGTGAAAAGGTGACTTGGAAAGCGAAGTTCCTCTGGACTTTTCCAGGCTTTGATTGGGGAAATTTGATCCTGAAGTATCAGTAAGCCGTTTATAACAAGGGTTCAATCACTGTCATGTCATTTCCACCGCGCTGTTATTGAACTGACAAGGTAAGATGCTCAGACTGCTTGATTTTTAGAGGATGCGAATTTGTCACAAAATGTTTGGACTTTGAGCAGCGTTGATGCGATCCTATTAGTGAGCACAGATAACAGCTTTGATTTTTGTCGCATATTTAATTGTTAAATATTATTTTTCCATTCCCATTAATGATATGCTGTGGCAAGCCCTGAATTATTATATTTGATACTTTTGTTATCTATCTTCTATGTTGGAAATACAGATGAGTGAAAAAGCTACAATATTATGCAGGTTAATGGAACCAGCAAACCCCTGAGACTTTAAGAAGTAATTCTAATGCCAATGTGTGATGATATATACTATTTATTTTATACAACCACATGTCCGATCTAAGAATATTAAAGGGGATTGCAAACACTGTGGTGGTTGGTTTGTTTCTCCACAGATGAGGCTTATTTTTCTCATCCTGTGGTCATTTCTACACATGACTACTCCGAATCCAACAAGCTACTGGACTCTCATGCCCAACGGTATGTTTTTGTCTTTTGATATGATCCCTGTATGAGCTGTTTTATTGACAGCATGTGTGTACAGTGTTAGTGTTGGAGGTAAATGGAGAACTGGGCCTGTATCCACTGAGTTGCCTCCACTCAGTCAGTGATGATTTGGACCAGGATATCTTTTGGAAAAAGGATGGCGTTGAAGTGGAATCGTCTAAAGGGAACATATTCATTGTGGAGCTACAGGAAAGCTCTGGAGGTGGGAATTACAGCTGCCACCGGAAAGATGGGTCTCTCCTCAATCACACTGTGGTCCTCATTAAAGAGGATAAGACCAAGAGGATGAAGATACTGGAAAAAGTGGACCAAGGTACAGCTAGAAAACACAGCAGATACACATCAGATATACCATCAAGGATATGTTGAACTAATGTTGAACTAATGAACTCATTTTACTCTCCAGAATTTTTAAAGTGCTCTGCTGTAAATTACAACGGGGAGTTTCACTGCTTTTGGAAATGGCATCCCAGTCGCAATGGAAAAGTGTCTTTTGTCAAAGTTCAACGGTAAAGGTGGAACAGTATAGGATTCTGTGTTACGGGGGAGTTTTGATTCATATTAATGTACCTTTTTTTACAACAGAAGGAACTATATGCTACAATCTGACGTGTTTACATTCATGTCAGGTTTCTAACAATAGTAAATGTATTTATAATACAGTGTTTCTATATGTTATGTACTCTCCCCTCACCTGTCTTCTGTTCTCTATAGTGCTCCTGACAACAGTGATATGCACTGCACTGTGGGTGTGAGCAGTAGACAGTGGACATGCCTCTCTGGTCAGCATAATGTGAGCTGCTCAATGGATGACAGCGGACATGGCATCTCCTGTTTAGATGCACAGCACTGTCCATACGCCGAAGAGACCCAGTATATCCACATCACTGTCTATGTGAGCATTGACTTCTTGGTGGAGAACTACTCCAAACACTTTTACCTGTCTGAGATTGGTGAGATAATGGTAATATCCTTATGGCCTACACTTAGTATATTATATGTAATAACTATATTTCTGTTTGTTTACTAGTGAAACCTGACAAAGTGCGGATTAGTAAAATCAATAAAACCACAATAGAGTGGACTTATCCAAGCTCCTGGGCCAGTCCCTACTCCTACTTTCCTCTCACTTTCCAAATTGCAGAGCTCAGAAGAAGAAAAAGGTTTGCCACCGCATGCGACCGCATCAATCCCCAAAAGGTAACACAGATTAGGACGTTTTAGTATTTGTTCAGTCTCTCGTTGTTATTATGGTTTGACGAGGCAGGAGTATCCTGGAAGCCATGGTTCAAATATTATATTTGCATTAATCAACTGTCAATGATAAAATGACATGTCAACCTGACGTTTTACATGTATTTATGTGACACATCTATGTTCTTTGTATTTTAAGATCAATACTGTGAACTGTACCAACAGCTGTTGGTCTGAGATAAAAAATCACACAAAAACTGTGTGTTTCCGAGCAAAGGATGCACTCTCCAACTCGGAGTGGAGTGAGTGGAGCCCCGTCAGGTCAGTGTTTAGTCCCTGGACTGATATGGGGGATTGTATGACTCGGATGAATGGGTTATGGACAATAATCCAATTTTCTGTCATTGCAGAATAAAAGGGAAGAAGATCAGAAGAACCAGGTGCTTATAGCTACTCACTTTATATAGTAGCTGATATATACTGAAACTGTGAAAGAGGCTACATTTATACATTTTCTTGATGTTTTTATTATTATTTATTGGTGCTTAATATTCATAATAATTTAAGTAATTTATGTCTGTTGTAAATATTGAATGTTAGTCTATTTAAAGTTTCTATATTACTTCTCACATGAGACTGCCCTCTGTACATCATAAACACATCTTTAAATAAAGAAGTGAAACGTCTTTTGGCATTTGAGTATTGTCCTTGAAACCTTTCTCCACAAAACAACACATGGGGTATTTTCCATCGAGAGAAAAGTCTTCAGGTTCTTCTAGATACGTTCTCCTAGTAGTTTCTGCCTGTCATCTATTTTAGTCTCATTGGTCCAGTCAGTCATTCATGTGCAACATTTGTCAGCTATGTCAAAAGTCAATGTAGATGTCTTTTCCAATAGGGAACTGCAGTAATATGATAACTGAGCCTGTAGACAAGGTTCCTCAAAAACAAGACTGATGGGTTTGGTAATGATTGAATAGACTGATTACATTGTGCCATTTTAAGGAACTTCAACATAAACAATTCTACTGTTAAATTGCTTTGTCATCCCAAAAAACTTTTATAAAAATAACATCCAAAAAGAACACATCATACAATGTGTGGCAATGAAAATAAAATGGTGTCATCTGATGATTGTGGTACACCAGCTCTATAAAGTTCTCATGTGTGAAACGTGGCTGTAAATAATTCAACAACGCTTCCTCTTGTCTCGTGAGAACTATTAGGTTAAACTGTCTTATTTCATTCGCTTTTAATGGCGTTGACAATGGATGCAAAACGAGACAGTATAGACATTACATCAATTGTTTTACTTATAGTCCCGTACCAAACATTTAGATAAAACCGGTCACATAAAGTATGGGAGCGAGTAGGTGAAATCTATCGTCACAAATCTATAAATCACGGTCTGACAGATGGCGAGGTTTTCCCCGGCCTGTGTTGCATTGTGTTTTTGATATAGTGAAAAAAGCAGAAGTGGTTAATGACATAAACAACTACATAACTGACATCTGACGCAGCTCATCCTTAACCTATGATTTGGGAAAATACTAGTCATCCTTTTAACCTTACCTGTCTATTTACAATACATTTATGGCTCTGTATTAATAGCTTATGAAATGTCTGCTTAGTTTGTTCACGTGATACTGTGCACCACCTTCTCTCAACAGCCACTAATACATGACTAGACTTTTTAAATAAAAGTTTTTTCTCATGATGTAAAGCGTGGTTTTACAGGTAGAACATCCAAATCACATTTTTCTTCTCTCGCTGATACTTGGTTTCTTCAGCACATTTGTCTTAAACATAACGTATGTGCGTGGACAAAATCTTTTGGGCATTAAAAGTTTCATGTATATATCATATCATGTATAGAGTAAAATTTGAGGAATCTGTCATTCAAAATTTTCAGGTCAGGTTAAAAAGTCACTGTATTCCTGAAAATATTTACATTAATTTGAGTTTATTATGCTGTAGATCTTATTTTTTTCTTTTCTGAGTCTCTCTGACCTTGTCCCGCCTCCACGTGACCATGTTAATTAAGAGGCAGGGTATCAGCAACAGGACAGATGGCTCGCACTGTGTCTGCATGCTATAGCCCACTGACGACAAACACAGCAGCGTGAAAAACTCTTCGCAATTTCTCCTTATACACGCTAGATGGCAACATTGCTCTAAATTGTCTGCATGGCTTCCTGCGCGTAAGTAATGCTTTCACGGCTGAAGGGGAATAGGTCACCCGCACACACGGCAAGTGTTAATATTTGACTTTAGGGGTAAGTTTGGGTAAATATGAATAATAAATCAACTCTTTTTCATTTTGTATAGCTGTCTTTTCTCCCTAAATAGTGATTTTGTTCAAATGTAAAGTAAAGCATGTGTTTTGTTGTCTCTCAGGTAAATTACATTCTGCTCGCCTGTGTTGTTTTAAAAAGCATTTATATCCGTCCCTTTTCATGTCGACAAGAGAGCATATTGTCAGACATACGGCCCATTCAATGAAGCACATGTCTTGCTTTTAACAACTAGTCATTTTTACGAGTTCTCCATTCAATCAGGCCATTATTATCATTGGTCCAACCTTTTGATTTATGCGAACATCTGGCGATTGTTGGAGGCGAGAGTATACAACTGTTTTTTTTCTGATCACTTACTTCAAAATGTCTATTGAGTTATAACACAGACAGGAGGCTTTAATAGCTTCCCCATATGTGGACACTTGAACTGAGAAACGGAGCTGATTACATTCTTGTCCCTGCGTAATATGTGAGTTAGTAAATCACAGTATTAACGTGGCAGGATCACCGGGCCCCAACTGACATGTGTTTTGGAAACGGGAGATATTGGGGCTAACTGTGTGTGTTGGTGTCCAGGGATATAAATATATTCCACCCCTGGGGTCTCACTGTCCGCTGGCCCCCACATGCCGACCAAGACATGCAGTTCAACCGGCCACAATCAAACAAATGTGCTGATGGATCGCTCTGAACGTGTGCGTAAAAGACAGTTCTTGTCTCGCGTTGCTTTTATTTGTCACTATTTGTTGTCTCTTGTACTCACGTGGTGGGCTGCTCACATATCCCCTCCATATATAACATATATAGACAATGATGAGATGATTGCTAACCTTGACTATATATCAGACTCGGAGAATTCGCCTTTTGCGTATCAGACTGCTGGCTGCGCACACAAATTGGAATAAAAACTTTATTACTTTTTTCCTGCGTTTTAAAAAAAATCTTTCCGAATAAGAATAATTCAATCTGAAACGAACCACATTTAAGATATATGAGAAAATTGCAGTAGCCTGGTGCATATAGATGTGTATCCCTTAATTACGTGGGTCAAAGTGTCAGTTTAAAACACTGGAAATATTGTTGATAAAAATCTTCATTTTTGTAAAGATTTATTGCTGATAAAAAACAAAACAATTCTCGTTCTTCCCACTTACTTACCGTAATTAACCAAACCGTGCCTACTGAGCAGATGGCCCCTGTACAATTCAATTTGATGTAGAAATGGCTCTGTAATGATGGAGCATGAGTATATAGCTTCTGCAGACATATAATACAGGCTACATGTTTCGTGCATATGTGAACTCTCTGTTTACTTTCACGCTTCTGTGAGCTTCATGCAAATATTTTTTTTCATTTCTTCTTCTTCTGCGTTGTTTGACAGAGTGCATATTCGGGCAATGGGACAGCACAGTTTAACTATAATCCTCATATTTATGTTGGATTCTCGGAGTCCCGCAAGATTTCTGTAATGCATCTGATCACAGCTCAAGAAGTGTGTGCGCGCACTGAATGCCAGGGCTTTTTTTCCCCTTGTTATTTTGTTTTGTTTGTTTGTTTGTTTGCTGAAACTTTCTTAAGCTTCATAATCTAGAGCTGATCCTCGGAAAGAACACTTGCACTGTGCCCTTCATCTGATGTGATATATGGAAGTGACTTGCCACCATTAGCATTAGCCAGTCTGAGGGTTATATTGGCGGGGTACCCGTGCGTAATGCTCCAAGATTTTCAAAGAGAAGCAGAAAACTTGGCTGTAAATAATTCAACAACGCTTCCTCTTGTCTCGTGAGAACTATTAGGGTAAACTGTCTTATTTCATTCGCTTTTAAAGGCGTTGACAATGGATGTAAAATGAGACAGTATAGACATTACATCAATTGTTTTACTTATAGTCCCGTACCAAACATTTAGATAAAACCGGTCACATACAGTATGGGAGCGAGTAGGTGAAATCTATCGTCACAAATCTATAAATCACGGTCTGACAGATGGTGAAGTTTTCCCCGGCCTGTGTTGCATTGTGTTTTTGATATAGTTTTGCTGTTATAAACTTGCTGAATCAATCGTATTCTTCCTGTGAACCGTGCGCATTAAATAATGTCCAGCCCTGAATTGATGTTTCACGCGAAGCAATAAAGTGACGAGCGCGTTAATTGTCGACTGCAAACATATGTAAGACAGGTCTGGGGCGGGATCCTCAGTGTGCGAGAAGGACGAGGCGGGGACAGCAGGCGGGCAGCGCTGGTTTGGTGGGCAGCTGATTGTCCGCGTTATTAACTGTGTGTTTGTGAGAGGCGTTCCCGTTTGGCTGCGCACGCCACGCCCACCTCACCTACTAGTTCCTCTGCTGTTTGGCATCCCAGAGATGGTCCAAAGTGATTCCTCAAGGGGGAAGAAGGTTGTTTGGAAGTCCCGTAATGTGATTGCGCGATTCATTCATAACAGTTTTTAGAAGAAGCGCAACGAAGCGGCGCGTTTTATCCTCACTGTGGACTGTTTGTTGCATTTTGTCACCTTGATTCAGAGGACTGAGCGCATCCTCTCATCTCGTTCTCATCAGCTTCACATCTTCCGCCCTGTGCTGCTTTTTCGTCTTGTTCTTCTTCTGGAGCCGGTGACATGAAGCGCAGCTAACCCCCGGATGCCGACAGCTCTTTCCACATGTCGCATATTTTTTGTTTACTTTGAGCAACACACAACACACAGGCGCGCTGCACGGCAACTTAAGTGAAATAGACCACGCCACTTTGCTCCTGTGACAGCGCGATCAAACAGAGGAAGAGGAGGAAGGAGTCAGGGAACAAGGAAAGGAGGAGAGAGAGTGAGAGACTGTGCGAAGGTGCGTTTTGATGTTTGGCATCCACGACAGCATCCAGAGGAGTGGGAGTAGTATGAAAGAGGAGCCCATGGTGGCCGGGATGAACGCGGTTCGGACATGGATGCAGGGCGCCGGAGTGTTGGACGCCAACACAGCCGCCCAGAGGTGAGCCCGAGGCGGCACCGTGCACTCAAAGCCAGGTCCTGTGCGTATAGAGAAAGACTGGGCTAGAAGAATGTGTTTCTTCCCACAGGAGTTTGTGGATAATTCCCATGGCTCAGGCAAAATGTGGCTCTAAATTTTAACACCGTGTGCGCTAAAGTGGATGGAAACCACAGGGCACTTTTAGACAATAGCTTAGGTGAACTTTAGTGGATGTCAGTTTGAATTTCAGGATTTAAGCGCTTCGTTTTAGTTTTTTTGAAATGACATTTAGTGCACCTAGAACCTAAAACCTTGAAGAAGCACAGCATAATATTGAGTTAAAAATAGAATAGCCACATTTGTATTAATAAAATTGTTGTATGATAAAATATCATGCTAGAAAATTAAATATTGAATGATTAAAATGTGCCAGAAGCGTTAGAATTTTACGCATTTAATTACTGCGTATTTAAGCGCAAATCCGCGCACCATTGGTGATTTAATTCAATTAGCCTAGTTGACGTGAAAACTAAGTCATAATAGACTAGATCATTTTTACATATTGCTAAAGTAAAGTGATTTATTTACTTGGGCCCTCGTGGCGCTTGTGTCTGCAGCGGCGTGGGTCTTGCTCGGGCACACTTCGAGAAGCAGCCGCCCTCCAACCTGCGCAAGTCCAACTTCTTCCACTTTGTCCTGGCGCTGTACGACAGACAAGGCCAGCCCGTGGAGATCGAGAGGACGACTTTTGTGGACTTTGTCGAGAAAGAAAAGGTGGGTGAGAAAGAAGAAAAAGGAGAAAAAAAGAACTTTACGCATACTTTCATTTGGCCTGTTAAATCTCTGATAAACGACTTTCACGCACAGCAGGAACCACACACCTGCTTTTTTATAAACATATGCAGCTCTTTATAATTTCCCAATAATAATTTTCTTGATTTTACACAATGTTCAGATGTCACATAAACTTTTCCACCCAGTAGCTGTTCTTTGCTACATTTGACTTTATTGTAATGACAGTTTGCACAGCGTGAAGCCGGTCCTGTTGCTCCTCCAGTGTTAAGACATCTGATTTTTAAATCAAACATCAATATCACTTTTGGAAATGCAATATGTATTCATGCGTTTAACATCAGCTAAATAAATGTTTTATTTATGAGCCCTTACTGGTGATTAATAATAAAAAATAGAATGTCCTTCTGGAAATGGGCAGCATGTTGTGGACTGCAGGTGATTCATAAATAATACAAAAAATATTCTATTTTATTTATACAAATGCTGCACAATTTAAAGCTATAGGCTAATAGGCCTGATGATTGGGTCTTTATGAAAATATTGTAATATCCACAAATTTACTTGACCACAATAAAGCACATTTTATATACGTTATTACTGCGTCTATTGTTCCCCGGTCTAGCTTGAGAAAACGACCATTGTTGTTTTTTTTAATATGCCACCGTTAATTCTAATGTAAAATGATGCTATGTTGTCCATTGAGACCTTTATTTATGACATGGGGATGGTTGCTATGCGACACAGGACTGGATCCGGCCCACGAGACCAGCTTTAAAAGTTTAAATTGACTTTTTCACATTTGGTCAGCCACCGCTCACCACTGTATTTCCTCAAAACTAATTTATTCACGTTACACAGAGCCCTTTCTATTGTTTTTACAACCCCAACACGAGCTCGTGATTTGATTTATTTATACTGAAGGAGCCGTGCACCGTGTTAGTAGTCTAATATAAAAATCTAAGCTCACAGCGGAGCTCGCAGTAAAAGTCTCAAAAGAGTTGATGGCCGGGCTGCCGTTTTTAGCCCTTGCACTAAACCGTGCTGTTTGGTTTAATTTTCATAGGAAACGACGGGGGAAAAGACCAACAATGGGATCCATTATAGACTGCAGCTCCTCTACAGTAACGGTGAGTTTAGCTTCCATAATCTTTTATTGCGCACTAACAAAAGCAATGAGTACAAAGTAAGGAAACTCAGGAAATGTGCGTTTAGTCCCTCAGCTCCGCTTCACATACATGGACACTATTAAAGGATCAAAGTAAAATACAGTTTACACTTGATATATTATTATTATTATTATTATTATTATTATTATTATTATTATTATTATTATTATTATGTTTATTATTATTTTTTTATTATTTTTATTATTATTAATAATAATATTTTAATTAAGTGAACATTTAACTGTTATTAATAGCTTATATATTTTAAAGGTTACCCAAACTGAATAAGCAACAAGTGGAAGTTATTTTTGTGACAGTGACTTCTTTAACAAACACAGTTGCAGTGACCCTGTGATGGTGGTATTACCAGAGAGGAAGTGTCCAGTGTGATTTAACACATGCTTGTTACTGTCTAACATTTGTGTGCCTCTGCATCAGGGATCAGGACGGAGCAGGACTTGTATGTGCGTCTCATTGACTCCATGACTAAACAGGTGAGAGCTTCACATTAAACTACATGCTCTGACGATTAAACTGTGTATTTGCCTGGCATTTGTGCTGGTCTGGTCAGCCCCCTCCATCCTGGCCCACTGCATGCCTGTGTCTGAGACCCTCAACTTCAGCACAGCACAGGCGGCTTGATAAACGACCTGTCGTACCTGTGGAATACATTTACAGAGGCCCAGAAAAGTAGAGGACATGTGTCCCCCCAGTGTGCCTCTGCACAGACACCAGTCAGCGCCAATGCTGTGTTTTATGTTTTTGTGAGACAGTGTGTGAATATGTTTGTGGTGTGTGTGTGTATGTGAGAGAGACAGTGATGCATGCCAGCTCACTCTTTGAGGACCTTGACCCTCATTTCCTCAATGTGAAACAGAACAAACTATCCCAGAGTGTGTTATGGCCAATTCAATCACACACAAATAGAGAGCAGCACATGTGGACCCACAGACACTAAGGGAATTCTCCATTAGGATGGATTAGATAACAAAGAAAATACGCCACTTCAACGCTGTTTTGATTTCCGGTCTTTTGTTTTGCCAATTCTGCCTCTAGTGCCATTAGGCTGGAGGAGAGTTTGCCTGAGAATGAAAGTAGGAGGGCATTTAGTTAGTGAATGTGTCTGTGTGTGTTTATGTGTGGTGATCACAGCCCTGGAGAGCATGTTGAGTGGGGATGGAGGGGTAACCAGACTAGATTTTTGGACGCCGTGCTGTAGGGACCAGATGGTGCACTATACTCCAGTCTGGCAGTCCAACTGCTCACTGTACTCTGCATACAAACATACATGTGCACAAACACATGCACACACGCATACACATTAATGTTGTGCGTTCCTGCTCACAAACTGATTCCCACGATGCACACTGTTTTCTCGATATACATATGCACTATAAACACACTCTTGTTTTATCTATGGGCTTCACCAAATACTTTTAAAAGTTAGTATTTTTTCTTTCCTCAGGCAATTGTCTATGAGGGCCAAGATAAAAACCCAGAGATGTGCCGCGTCCTGTTGACCCACGAGATCATGTGCAGGTAAGAGAAAGCGCACCCAGCCAGAGCTGTCACTTTTGAAGTGGCCATTACTCCACAGTGCAGATGAAGATAAATGTTTCTTGCACTTTGAGGTGTCTCTGTTCGTGTGAAAAGGGGGAACGACACGAGGAGCACTACTAAATTACAATAGGAATCTTATAATTTCCTCCAAAGTGGGTTGGGGAGATGGGCCCTGGCCTATTTCTTTTAGGATGCGCTTGTGTCTATGTGTAAATTCATGTGAAAGTCTGTGTGTGCATCTCTCTCATGTTCAGCTAATTAGGACAAGGAAAAGCTCATTACTCAAAGCCATCCTCCTTAGTCGGTGTAATACATGCAGTTTGCTGTGTCCTGACAGTGAGCTATGTGCGAGGGGAGACGGACTCAAATTACACATGAAATACAAATGTAATACTAATGCACTTCACAACTTCAGTCAATAAAAGCATCAACACAGCATCCCTCAAAAAGCAGCCATGGAGAAATACATGAAGAGGTGCGTTTACACAAATGGCTAGTGGCAAAGCCTAGTCACTTCCTGGTTTATCACACATGGCAATTTAGATCAGTTGTTTTCTTATGCTGCAGGAAACAGTGGAGATCAGAAACCTGATCTGGCTCTCCAAGCCTTGTGTCCTGGGGGACTCCAGAAAGCAGGGGGAGGGTCAATCTCTCCTTCTCGTTTGTGTGTCTCTCCCCGTCTCCTCCCTCTCACATACAGTAGATACACATGAATCAGGCGGAGGTAAAGCACAAACTCAGATGAGCAGAAAAGAAAACCGTAGGCACAATGGTACTTTTGGGGAAACAGGAGGGGGCTTACAACACAACACAATGTAACATACTGCAGTCAAATGATTCAGAAAGACTCGTCACATCAGTATGCAACCCCCTTCTACCCAGCATGCACTACTCCCCAGGTCCAGTGGGACCACTCTGTGACCCACTTCTGAGAGAGAAAGAGCTGGAGAGAGAGGCGGGATAGAGGGAGGGGACGCGCACTGAGGAAAAATAGAGAACATAAGATGTCTGCTTGTGTGATGTCTGACAGAAATGGAGCTAACCTGAGCCCTGGAGGCTAATTCAAGTTTGTATTCAGCCCATTCAAGCTCACAGTGTTATCTCCACACAAAAAACTTTTTCCCAAAATCACCACTGATCCCCCCTACAGCAGTGTTAGAGCTTAGTCTTACTTCCACAAGCCCGTCACAAGTCCACTTGTCGTGATGTTTCTTTAACTTCACAAAAGTCTCACGCCCTTATGCTCCCTTGAATCTTTCCTTTTGGCTCACCTAATGTCCTATACTTCAGGTGTACTTCATTATGTTCTCTTGAGCTGGAGCTAACTCTCTTCTTCTCCTGTTTTACTTGGCCCGCTGCAGTCGGTGCTGTGACAAGAAGAGCTGTGGCAACAGGAACGAGACTCCATCAGACCCCGTCATCATCGATAGGTAAGCAAACTATGCCCTTTGACCCCAGATCACATAACTCATCTCTGCCATCAGTAGCAGTGTGGCCACTACAACCATGGGTTTACACAATAAATGCAATATTGAGAACACAAATGGGTCCTGTAAGAAGATTAATTTGTGCATTAACTATATATATTGGAATACATGAAGAAACTGGGGCATGGCGCAAGAGCTGACCTCCACAAAAGATCTTTTAATTTCCCCCAAATGTTTCAAACAATATACATTACATGCTGAGAGTTTTGTGCATTGTTACTTTTCTGCATTTCGTCAGACCTGCCTGTCAGAGATGAAGCTAAAAGGCAGCCCACATGGTTTAAACTCCATAAACCATAATCCAGTTAAAATATGTGAATCATCTGTGAATATTATTCCAGCAGCAGTTGTGTGTGAAGTGGAGGAGCAATCACAGTGCAGTTGAGCTTGGCTTTCGAGTGTGGTCAAATGCTGTTTGTGTGGTTGGCCTGATGACTTAGCTGATGAACAGTTAGTGTTACAGCTACCGCCTGTTTCCTGTGTATAAATCTCATTTCAGGACGGGGCAATTTTAAACTTGTTTGCTGATTTCTTTTTACCCCCTCAGTGACACAGTGCCCGTCCCAACCCTTTTTCTATTGGTCTGCACCTTTCCCTTTGCTGTCATAAACTACCGGTGACTGATGCAGAGTTGTGCTTGATTTACACGGAGTCAAATAAAATGAAAGGCCTGTAGATTTATGTTCGGGGCTGTGCAGTGAGCATGTGTGTGGTGAGCATGTGGGCTCAAAGTAGTGTGAGACTGGTTTTTGTACAGTATATATTTGTGTAGGGCTTTTACAATATGTTTTTGAATGCATTGTCCATATAACAAGAAAGCAAATGTTTAATATTATGGTGTTTTATTGAAACTAGATCTACCCCACACCCCCAAAAATATTAAGGTACAGCTGATCTAGTCTTAATTAGTGCTGTCCCAGTTTAGTTCTCAAGTCCTTTGACAAGTAAGAGACTTTTACTACAATTCAAAATCAGTTCAACTAATGTCCAAAAAGGTATCCATAATAACATTCAGTATAAATATCGCATTAGATTGCCACTGAAAATACTTCTGCATTTGATAATTTACGTACAACCTTGTGGATTTAATGAAGCGTTCAAACCGTGTGAAACATCATCAAAGTGTGACATAAGCAACACAGTCCATATTGTTTTATTATTACATTCATATTTGTTGGCAATTGAGTTTAGTTATGAATGTTAATCAGGCCGTGATTTGTGCTTTCTGATTAATGCCAACAACATATTTCAAAACCCTTACAATATTAATAACATTTTTGATTTCTTTATTTTTTCCAGTGAGGTTTAAGTTATGAGAATCATTGACTTATAGCACCTAATTCCTACAGGTTCTGCAGCACATTTTATAGCTAGTTCACAATAGAGTTCACTGTACAACTGTTCATGTTTGATGTGTCCTAATGAAGCCGTAAGATGTACTCTCGGATCAATAGTAACAATGATCCTAATACGTAATACTAGATCAACTATGGGTGTGCTTCTGTGAGTGTTAATGGGGAACTTTCCATTCAGTTTTTCCAGAATTTTCCCGACTTTTGCAAGAGCCCCAAAATGATTCAGACTTCATCCACTCAGACTTTGTTCCCTTTTGAGTGTATTTATGTGAGTGTTAATGAGGCAGTGACCTGTGCTATCTGATGAACACAGCTGTCCTGTTCGCGCTGCTGCTCTGTCAGAAGCTACTCTTTTTATACCTGTGTCTGTATATGTGAGTGTGTGTGCCTCCTGTTTCCGCTCCATTGAAGCAGAAGGCCTCACCTCAGCGCTCCCTGAGACAGCTGCACCCCACCACGTGGCCTTTAAACAACATGCCTGCCTATCACTCAGATTCAGATTTTGAGTTTTCTTCTTGTTCAATTTCTCATCTGGGAACTTTTTCCACCAATATGCTCCTGGTTAAACTCTGTTGCTTGGGTACAGTTTGGGCGTTGCCATCCGTGGTGACTCTTTACAGGCTTAATTCTGGATACAAACAGCTTTCCTGCACTGAGCATGTGTTGTGGACATGGTGTCGTCAGTGCTATTCCCTTGGCTCCAAGTGGCTCAGGTGTGAGGGCAGCATTAACGAACAACAAATTAGAACAGGGGGGGGACAACAGCAATATCAGTGTTTTCTCGCTCTTTCTGGACAAGCAAAATAGGTCAGGTGAGAGTGAGAGAGCCATTGCGATGGGAGGGGGGGTTGCAAGTTTTGAAGCAAGATGAGGAATATGAGAAGGAGGGTTTATTTGTTTGCTCATTTAGTTGCAATATATTCCTGGCAGTTGTAATAATCAGGGATTCATAAACAAATAACTAACTGTGAGGGGGAAACTGACTCAATTATCACAAGTTCCCCTCCTTCATCAAGAAATACCATCAGCGGGCCCCTCTCCACCCTTGAAGTTATTTAGTTAAACCAGGGCTCGTTAGGCCTCGGCTGTTTCGCAGAGATGATTAGATTTTACAGCGCTAATTAGCCGGGCTAGCTCTAACTCTTCTGGAAGAGTAATGGGTCTGATTGCCTAATTAGCTCCCTCTCGTTAAGATCGGGGGAAACAGGCCACTGCAGCAAAACCGCAGGAACGAGGAAAAATAAAGTCAGCTTAATGAGAAACTTATTTGATTGTTAGGAGAACAAATCTGGTACAGTGCGGATCAGCGGCGCTCTGGGTACTGTAGCGCTCCTCTTCCTCTATATCTCATCATCTTCAGTTGGAGAGAGAAATAATTTGTTTGGGCATAAAACGTCTACAAGGAGCAATGTGATACAGATTTTAATCCGGGAGCTTGTTTGTTTATAGGCTATGATAACGGAAAGCACTTAAACATGTTTGGAGCTTTATTTGTAACACGCCATGCAATCTGTCGGGCTGTTTTTTGGTGTTTTTAGTTGTTGCATCCAGCATATTGTAATAGTCTCAGACAGACATGCATACGATCTGAAGCAGCTGGAATCATTACATTATTTTGTGCCTGTTAGGTGGTGAGTCTAGATTGCATTGTTATCATTCTCGTGACATTAGCATAAGTTGGTTTCGATCTGGTTAAGACCTGGTTTCATTCTGGTTAAGTTTAGTTCAATCATTTTGTATTTACATGCAGTTTTACTAGTTTGCACAAAATTGAATTTGGTTCCTGAATTCTCCGAGGGTTTTAAAATACAGCCTTATTGCAGCCTATAGTGAAGTTCTAACTGGGTCTTATCTGTATGTGTGTGTACGGCTGACAGTGGGCAGGAGGATCTGAAAGGTGAGAGCTTCTGTGCACCTCTTCTTGTCTCCCCCGGGGGAACAGTCAGGATAATATGGGGGCAGCCCTTAACCCTATACACTTCCACTTACAGCTCTCCCCATTGCTCCTGGTTGTATGAGGTTAATCATATGCAGACACTTCTACTCAGTCTATCATGTGCTTGGATGGGCCCCAAATCGCAAACACATTTCCCTCTCGCCCTGTCTGTCTGGTATTCTCCAACAGAGCTCTGTGGTTTTCTGAGTTGTTCTCCACTGCATAACTGTTTTTGTTCATTTACATTGCACGTCTATGTAATCGAGCGCTAATCTCTTTCTCTCCTCTCGCTCCGGGGGTACGGATATCCCTGCGGCCCCATGTGTCCTCTTTCGCCTTATACCACCTGTGTCCCGTGGCTCTTTTGCTGCCTGGCCAGCTCCCCTAGGCCTGCCGAGGGGAGTCCCACCGGCAGGGACAGCCTCTCCTCAGGGGGGGACACACACTCTGCAACCAGAGATAAGGATCCACTCCATATCCCATGATGCACCTTTTTCTGTCCAACCACAGCGCAGAAGTGGTGTGGTGTCAAGTTTACATGCAGGGACGATGTTATTTCAGGTTTATTGCTGTTTTGGACTGAGCACTTGTGTGTGTTTGTGTTTGCCCACACTCCAGCAGACCACTGCTGTTGATGTGGGCCATTTCCTCACATGCGTGTCTGTGCCGGGGTATCCGTGTTGATGCCGGTTATTTCCCCGGGAGTGTGTGTGTGTTGATAGAGACCATTTCCTGACGAGTGCCTTTTGTGTGTAGGTCTTGAGTGAAGAATGTCAGACAGGAAGTGCTCCTCCCGGGGAAAATGATGTCATGGTCGACCGTTTCCTGTTCTGTGCAAGCTTCACAGGAGCTAGTTAGCACATGTGGCCTAGTATCAGGACTAATGGTTTGGGTTCACCTTTTGCCTTCTGATGTTAACTACACATTGAAAACACTAGAATGTCGGAGCAGTGCCTGTAGCTTTATATTAAAATGAGGTATTTCTTTTCTAGGGGCCCATCTCTGAACTATTGCCTCTCACAGATATTGAAACCAGGCCAATATATTATCACTTTAACCCCAGATGGATAATTGACCATTGAGATTGGCAACTTGAATTGTCAGTAGCCATCATTCATGGTACCTTCTGGATCCTTAACGTTTTTAATAATTTCAGGGCTTATTGTAATTTTGATGGTTCTTCTACTGTTTATAGCTCTTTTCTTGTTTGTTTTTTCCATGATGTATTTAGCTTCATAGCCTGCTGCTATGAGCTGCTGCTCTACCCAACATCCCACCCCTCCTCATCCAGCGGGGAACCCCTTATTGTTTTGGTTGTTATGTTTGGATGCACTTCCTGAGGTGAGAGGTCATCTGTTGCCTTGGCTTGGCTAACGTGCACTAGTGAATAATGTATGTCATTGACTTTATGTCAGCACTGCCAGCCCCCCAAGCCGAGCCCACCCATGTTTAATTCATCCATCTCATTTGTGTGTGTGTGTGTGTGTGTGTGTGTGTCATTTAGAGGCCCAGTCTGCACCTGTCCAGCCATTAGCCCTCTACTCATTTGCATTTGATGCTAATGTGGTTTACTGGCACCGGCTTCCGTCCGCTAAGCTTAGTTTCACTTTCATATCATTGATACTGAGAGGGTAAAAACACACTTACTGTACAGATATGTGGAACTCCTTTTAATTCATGCTCTCTAATACAAATACTGTTTATTGATTTACACTTTTTAGGTTTAGATTTTTTTTTAAAGACTATTCAAAAAGTGTCTGTGCGCTTGATTACTTTTTCTAATATTGTCAAAATCCCAAGACATTTACTGGGTCAAAGTCCTCTCTGTCAGTGGGATAAAACACATCTATATTTGTATTCATTTATTTATATATTAAAAAACATATCCAATAACGTTCTATATAGCATGATGTACATTCTAATGGGTTGAGCCAAGTAAAGTCAACATTTTCTTCCACTTACTGTTTTCAATCCATCATCACTATTGCCTCTCTATTGCAAGTGTTTTGGCAGCTCCTTCCAGACTGCATGCTTCACCTGTGCTTTTGCTGTCTTCACTGTAGGGATGGCTACACCTGCTCAGACTGTACTCCTCTGTCCTGAGTCTTTTCATTTTTGGACACTTCCAATTTAGATTTTTTTTTGTTTGTTGATGCGCTGCCTCTTTGTGCTGTCTCCAGGGGTCCAGCTGCATCAGATGTTGTGAAAAGGCCCTGGGCTGATTGTGTGTGTTTTTGTATTGGGGCTTGGGGCCACAGTGAGTTGCTGGCTCATCGATATGCAGGCACAACTCCCCTCCCTCAGGTGTTGGCTGCTTTGCAAATTTAGCACACACACATATATGGACACACACTTGGAGATAAACTTCTCCAAACTCATGCACAGTCATATGAATCTGCTGAATAAATGCGCGCACGTTCTTCATATATAGCCCCATACTGACCTGACCAGCTCAGTGCATCTGTTTGGTTGTGTTCGTTTTCCCCACAGTGGACCCCCCTCCTCTTTGGGCTGGGGAGGATCCCTGGGGACAGCCGACTGCGTTGATTGACAGCACAGAGTTTGGAGGTCGAGAAACCTTTAAAACAGAGCTGCCTCTTCCTCTGTCAACTGGACCTTCAACACTTCACCCCAACAACTGGCTCGCTTTTCATTTACAAACACTATAAAACATAACATCAGCCTGTATTTATTTCTATCATTTCAGGTATAATTTTAGGTTGTGTTTTTTGCCCAGGAAATAATGTTCTTCAGAAAGTATTTTAATGCCTTACCCCAAGGAAACATTGAGTACGTATTTCATTGTTTTGGTTTTAATTCTTTCCCCTATAAACCAAACAGAGCTCCCATCACACTTTATTGGCAGTTAAGCTAATGCTCCCCAGCTGAAAGCAGGTAACAAACAGTTTATTAAGACATATAAAAGCTCATTTACAAATGTCATCATAACAAGGGAAAAAGCTCAGGTCATCTCAGACTTTCTTTATAAATAGTGCTGTTGTAGCTCTATTTTTTGCTGCTTTGTCATTACTGAGAGGCATCCTATGCTTGACCTGGCCATCCACTTTGGCAGCTCCCTCAGCCTTTGTGTGTCAGTGTTTGTTCTGTCCCAGAATAAGGGGTTTAGTTGGCCAGGGCTGACCCAAATGAGTAGCGTCCTACTTCAGCGAGAGCTATTTAAGACGTTTCTGGTGTGGAAATTGCAGGGCACCGAGATTGAGATAGAAAGAGGCATTAAATAGAAGATATATTTATCATATAAAAGGAGCTCATGTATATCGTGGGCCCGTGTGTGGTACGGTGAGTGAGGAAAGAGTAACGTTTTCCAGGATTTAGTCTGTGACTCGCCCTCGAAGATGCGCTCAATTTGCTTTTCAAATGAGGCGTGAAGAGTGGCGATGTGTGCCTCTTGGTGCAATGCTATACATTTGTGTGTGTGTAAAAAGGCTTTGTTTTCTCACTGCTCTGATGTGTGGGGACAGTCTCTTCCCTGTGTGGCGCGTGGCCCACTAAGTGCTCTGGTACTCACTGCCAGGGTGTAGCGCTGCTTGTGTAGATGCTCATAGTTGAATAGACACCAGTTTATTTTTGCCCCCCCTCCCTGCAACCTCAGCATGAGTCTTAAGGATTCATTGTTTACTCACAGAACACACCTCCCGCTTGTTGCACAGTGCGTCTATGATGATGACTGGTTGTCTCTCAAAACTGTACATATGTGTTCATCAATTATCTAATACTTAAATGGTGAGTCTGTTTTTGTGTCTCTGCTTCAGCCCTGCAACTAACTTTGTTCAGGGTGTACGCCGCCTAAGGCCCATAGTTTTCTGGATAGGCTCCAGGCACCTCATAGAAATAAAACAGGAGAATCTGAATGAATGACCACAATCCATAAAAATGTTTTTGGGATCTACTAGTTGTGTCTACAGGTCAAAGTCCCCTTTTTACCGTAATTCTAATCAGTGACAACCCTCAGTCATTTCCTACACTGGCCAGTTTCCACTCTTGGCCTCTTACCTCAGCTCTATGTCCCAGGATGTGAGTGCAGGTGTGCAGGATGAGCAGAGATGACCTACTGCGCAAAGGGGCGAGATGCTTTGGCTGTTGATTGTTTTCCATCAATCTGTCCAGGAAGAATGGATCAGTGGTCGGGCACTGTGAGGCTGGGCTCTCAGTTTCACACAGTACAATGAGAGGAAAACCTGTGCGGTGTATAAGGGGATATTCTGTATTGTGATACTTCTGCTGCTGCTGGGATTTGCCACACAACATTATAATGTGACAATCCTTGAGAGGCCCCTTTATTGTAACTCAACTTTTTACGTTTAGCTTTTTATTGTTAAATATTATTGTATACTATTTCAGTTTTTCCTTATACATTGCGAGTTATGTGACACTGAGTTTGACTAATTTCTTCTGTAATGTTTGGAGATTAAAGAGGAAACTTCAAGATGTTATCTTTTCTGTAATTAAAGGTAAAGGAAGGGATGTCAACTCAAAGACAATTATGGTCAAGCACATACTACGATCAAAGGCGATATATATTCTTATCTTTTTTAATATATTATTTTTATTTTCCATTAATCATCACTCAAATGAGACCCAGCATCTCACTGTTAAAAAAGCGCTTTCTGGAAAATGTAAAAGGCTTTTGTTTTTGTTTATATAAGAGATGAGACAAAGTAAGGCGTAGGCAATCAGACACTTTGTTGTTCCCTCACCCTTTTGTGTGTTCTGTTGTGTGTTGGTTTGTTTATTCCACGGCTTGACCTCGCTGAGAGGAATGTTCACTTCCAGTCGTCTGTGATTTTTTTTCCATCCACGTCTCTCGCTTTTTTTTTTTACCTGTTTTATTCTCCCTATATTCCCCTCTTTGGTCCTCCCACTCAGAACTCCAGATTTAACTCGTGCGGGTTTCTCAGTTAATCACACTTGGAGTCTATCCTTGTCGTTTGAACGCTCCTCTTCCTCTGCAGCGTCTTCCTCCGTGTACGTATGCTGTTCAGGAGTGACTCGCTACTAATTATCCCGAGTTATTGGCTTCTTGCAACACACGGGAGGAGTGATTTACATGAGGTGACATTCAGTTCAAACACACAGACCCGCACAACCTTCTTCTGCAAAACAATTAACATCGGCTCCTCTCTCTGCTCGCATGTACCCTCTGTTTCTGCACACGCTTCCTCTGGCTATTGTCTTCACACAAACCCAGACAATTTACTGCTAAAGACCCAAGTGAGGCGAGATTGTTGCAGAGTGATTGCTTTCTGGTTAATTGGCAGTTATTCTTCTGAGAGCAGAGTCGAGTGGATATCTTTGCTTGAGTAGAACAGTGGCTAATGATTGTGTTTAACGGGGCTATATGTAATTTTAACATTCAAAATGAACTTCCATCAATCAACAGCGGAGAGGTGCACAGAAAGTGCCCAAAAGCAGAAGATGAAAATGGGACATTACTTTTTACTTAAAGATGGTTCATTCACCTTCATGTTGATCTCACTTTTACCTTTATTGGTACAGATAAGTTGTTTCATTATTAACTGTGTAGACTTGAGTTTCACAAATGATAACAAATGAACCAATGAGTAAACAAAATCATTTCAATCCCTTATTTCAGAACATGTCAGATGCCCTCCTTAACACAACCGTCTATTTATCAGTCCTTGGGACAGACACAATCAAGTTTTTAAGGGGAGCTGCATTTCTATTGTAATTTATATACATCTTTTAATGTAATTTCTATTAGAGATACAGTATTACCTTTTCTATTTCCAAAGTGATCTTTAACAAGTCTGTATCTGGAACTGAAAATAGTTTTGGCATACCATCAAACACCTGACATTTTTGATAATTCACAATACTTTAAAGGACACGTTCTACACATCACTTCTTTAAAAGCTGCCCTCTCAATGTGTTTTTTCCTTTGACCCTGGTAAATTCTTCTATATAGTCACATGGACAGACATATAGGCCACACTCGTGTTCAAACACAAAGACAAACTTACAAGCTCGCCGTTAATGAAGAGCGTCTCTCTTCTGTCATGACGCCTGTGTTAGCGTGACAAGATGTTTACACACACAATCACGGCCGACTCTGATGTGGGCGCGGATGAAAGCGAGATGAGAAGCACAGACAGCCGCGACTATACACTGCTTTTCCTGCATTTGACAAGAGGACAGTTGTAGCAGTACCCCACTGAGAGAGATCCACAGACTTATTACAGACAGATTGAAAGTAGGTTCCCACAATAATAGAAAAAAAAAAAACAGGTAAGCTAACTATTAAAATAAACTAGGACTGAACCAGGACTATACCACAACTAAACCAAGGATAAACCACAACTAAACTAGGACTTAAATTATGATTAAACAGGCCTAAATTATGAATTAAATTAATTAAATAAACTAGGACTCAACCAGGACTGTACCTCAACATCAGGACTAAATCAAGTCTATACCAAGCCTACCAGAACTAAGCAAGGACCATGACTAAAACAGGGCTAAACCAGGACTATACCACAACTAAACCAAGGATAAACCACAACTAAACTAGGACTTAAATTATGATAAAACAGGCCTAAATTATTAATTAAATTAAATTAAATAAACTAGGACTCAACCAAGACTGTACCTCAACAAGCAGGACAACATCAGGACTAAATCAAATTTATACCAAGCCTACCAGAACTAAACAAGGACCATGACTAAAACAGGGCTAAAGCAGGACTATACCACAACTAAACTAGGACTTAAATTATGATAAAACAGGCCTAAATTATGAATTAAATTAATTAAATAAACTAGGGGAAAAAACTGGATTAAACTTTCTGTTTCAGTCACTTGCTAGATCAAGACTAGATCATCTTATTTGAAGGCCTTGATAGAACACATGCAGTATTTGGATACTTTCCTGTTAGATGAAGAGAATTTGCAATATGTAGACTCTTTAAAAAGTGTTCTGGGAAGGATTCTTCTCCTAGACTAAAGGCTTCTTCTCTGAACTTCACCACATCCTCCAAACTCAAGGAAAACAATTAGATCCACCCGCTTCCCCTTGTCCTGCAGTGTAGATTACAAATGAGCAAAGCAGGCATTTATCACATTACTACAAACATTTATTAAAGCCGGGTCCCCTCTAAAGCTGCACAGATAACAGTGGGTAATTGCAGAGACTGGCTCTATTAGTTAAGTATGCCTAATGTCACATGCCTCCGAGCATTAATGGACGCCGTAGTATTATGTTGGTGCGCTCATTACCACCCCACTCCCCTTCAAACACACACACTCTCCCCCTGCATTGACCCTGCAGCAGGAGTCTGTGCCACTCTAATGAGAAATGGAAAACACTGCTCCAAGACGCACACACGGACACGCACACAGGCACAATGACACACACATGGGCCAGCACATGCACGCACACAAATACACGTTCAGAGGGAGCCATTACAAGGGGACAGAGGGGTACAAGAGTATAATCACACATGCCCAGGGAAACAATTGTGCTGTTATCAGAGTGATCACATTATAAAAGTTTAATAAACACCAAACGGCCTAATGGTGAATTAGCCCGCATCTGCCCTGTGTTTTGCGGGGCTATAATTAGTAATTTAACAGAGACAAACAAATGTTTTTAGCTATGGCTTTTCACAGTCAACAGATTTGCATATTTTTACTCAGGCAGAGACAAGAAGAATAGAGGAAGTGAAAGCTGTCTACAAAATCACTAACACCAGTTACATGTCATTTGAAAAGCATTCAAATACTGTCAGCCGCACTATAGTTTACATGTATTATTATTATTATCCCATAACCTTCAGCTCTAATATTGTGTATGTTTGGTATCTAGTGGCTGAAAACTCTATCTGAAAGTGTGTGATTTTAAATTGGAGGCAACAAAAGTCCCACACGCACACAAACACTAAAAGGAGAGCTTGGCTCAAGCCCCAGTCTGGTTTTCTAAGTGCTACTTGAGATGTGTATGGAGGAGGCGGATGGGTGCTTGAGATTGTTGAGGAGGAGAATGAGAGAAAGAGAAAGAATAGAAGAAACAGGAAGAGATGGTTGTGAACGACGTGCTCCAAGTTAGTCAAGTGGAGAAAAAAAAAACACAAAAGCCCTTGACGGGTTTTCTCCTGAGCTACGATTGTGTGTCTGTTTTAATCACGGCCAATGTCTGTGTGAGCATTTGCATTTGTGCGTCCGTGGGCATTGACGTTAAATCAATGACAATTTATAATTTACAATCACAAGGACCTATCACTTTTTATAGGGCCTCCATCGGCACTCATCAATATTACATCAGGCCCCAGACTGTCAGTGCGCGGGGCAGGAGGGGAGAGAGAGTATATGGCTGTGGTCCAGTACATGTAGAGGGGGATGCAATGAGGGGCATCTGCTGAGGTTGTAGAAAACATTGCTTGCAGCATACACAAATGTGCAAACGCATCCCATACGTCTGGTGTGTGTATCTCTCCCTTCAGCTCGGGCGTGTGTTGCCAGCTCTGAGTGACAGGTTTGTATTGATCCGTGGGAGGCCCCGGTGTCATTAGAGCCAGTATGGACCAGCAGGCACACGTGGAGGTCAGGGCATGGAGTTTGTGTGTGTGTAAGTGTGCGAGAGGGGGGGGACCAAGTGTTCAGTAGTGACAGGCTCAAGCCATTGAAAGAAAATCAATGGTGTCATAAGAGGAAGGTTTCCTCCAGCCTCCTCCTCCTCGCTTCTCTCATCTTTTCTCTCTTTTTCTCGCTTTTCCCTTTCCTCTGAGTCGGGACATCAGCTTCAGAGCCTCTCCGTCCACTTTTAGCACTTTTTTTCCCCAATTCATTCCTCACGTTGATAGTCCTTTCGGGTCAAGATTGGGGTTGCATGTGTGATGCGTGGATCAATTTGAAGGGTTGTCCCAGCAAAAAGGAGCTATTAGTGACAGAACTGATCCCAGATCAGCCCTCATTAAGTAAAAAGGGCACAGGAGATGTTTGTCCAGATAGAAAGGATGACCCCAAACTAGGACCAATTAACTCTTAAGGGCAACAACTCAATGCTTTGCAAAATAGTGTTTAGGAGAAGTTTGCACAAAAACATTAGACTTTATTGCGTTGTGTCCTTCGGTTATTTATTATTGATGTTCACACGTACACACTCACACAGGGCAAGCATCCACCTGTTCTCCTCTGCTTTTAGCCTGAGGGGACTAGTGTGGTAGATAACAGTTTGAATGGGCCTACTGCAAAACACTAATCAGACCTAACACTGCCTAATTAGCACAGAGTCCGCTGATTGGCTTACAGCAATAATTAACACAGGTGAGAATAATTAGCTCCCCATAGACCTGTTTGGGCTGTGTGTGCGTGTGTGTGCGGTTGTGTGTGCAGTTGTGTGTGTGTATGTGTGTGGGGAGGAGGATGTTATTATGCAGCCTCGGTCCCTCGTGAGACTGAGGGAGGCAGAGGGAAGAATCAAACTCATTACTGAAACCAGGCCAACCTGTGTTAGGTGCTCTGCTTTCCCACACCCAGAGAATTAGCCACAGCCAGATCCACCACCCGTCACTCCGACTATCCCTCTGTTTCCTCCTTTGTCTTCATCATTCATTTTATTCTCTTCTCTTCTTCTATCACCTCTGTCTTTGTATGTTCCCCTGGCCCCCAGTTGAAACCCACTGAAGGTGTGTTTAAGGAATCTCACCGCTGGCTGAACCTGCCCACATTAAAAGCAGATATACAGTAGGCATCCTCCACTCATGTGCTGTCTCTCTGGTGGTCTGCATCACTCTTTTATCCCCCACCATGCATATCCCACATATTTTAACTTATGGTAGTGAGCGTGACTGGCCTTGTCATATCTGTATGTTGTATCTGTGTATAATGTTGTGTAGGCAAACATGAGATATCAGAACACATATATTTAGCTCAATGGATCACACACAAAAAACCTATGCATTTTCTTACATTCTTTATTAATTTATTATTTATCTATAATGTTATAAAGTGGCTTTTATTTTTGTACTGTAAAAAATATATTATAATGTTTGCCAAACAGCAGGCCAAAATAATAACAACTGTTGTAAATTTAAATCTTTTCCTATTCTTTACAATTGGAGAGGGTTAATATATTTATACAAAAAAAAGCTGTGCTAATTTACACTTGCTTCATCCATTAGTGTTTTGTGAGGTCACATAAGTGTATTAATAAATACAATTATAGAAGGTAGTAAATAATAGCGTTTTGTAGAAAATGCTAATAAAATGTATTGATATCACAACTTATAAGTGCAGTGTGAAAACAGGATGAAAATATGACCCCATACAACCTTGTTTCCAAATGCCATACTAAATAATGCCACACAATATGGAGTCTGCAGCACTATATTGTTGTATTGAGCTGTAGCAGTAGATTTTGAGACCTCGCTCAGACAAAATTCTCATCTACAGAAATAATGAGAAAGACAGCGAAATTGAGACAAAGAAAATAAAAAGCGGAAAGCATTTTGCCGATGGACTGGCCGTCGTTCATCAGTCTGAAGCAGCATGGTGTCCTCCATCTCCATCTTCCTGGTTATTTTTACCAAAGTGCTGCATCTTTGATCATGCCAACATCAGAGAGGAGGAGACGGGCATGCAGACGTCGAGAGGGGGTTAATGTTGGAACACAATTGACGGCTTGTCACTTTTAGCTCCGAGGCACCAACATCGCTGAGTAGTAAGAGGTAGAGGAGGGGTAGCACACACCTACAAGAGCTTTTGGTGTGCTAAATAAATAACAAGAGACAATGTAAATTGGTGTTTTCCTAGAGAGTGCAACCGCTTCTGGGATGTATTTTTCATGTCAAGCCAGTTTAGAGTGGTTAAGTAGAGCGGGGTGTACGATAATGAATTTAACCATGCCTCAAATGTAAACAGACAGACAGAAAATAGACCTAAATTGGAGAGTTGCGTTCACCTGACCAACACTGATACAAGAATACTTGGCTCTGCTACTACTTCTGTTCTGATCTTATTACCAAGTTAAACCAAGAGCCAGGATTTAAATCTTTTAGTTTGTCTTATATTTGGAGAGGGTAATTTATGCATTTGGCTGCTGCTGCATTTGGTAGGTCTTTAGTGACATCACTCACATGATAAAGTGTCAAGGACAGTGCTAGAAAGTTGCATGTGACTATATCTTTTTATGCATTACATCATTCTTTGCTCACTCAAATGACAAGAATTCAAATGTATGCATCATCTAAAAATGGACTCTAAACCATTGTATTAAAACACAGAGGTTAGTGAGGTCTATTGTTATTGCTCCACCAGGGCCCAGGGAGGTGCCAGAGACAGCATTAGCCTATAACCAGCTTCATGCAGACACACTGACTGTCTGATCTCTGGTCTCGCACTGACAAGCCCTTACCATGTTTCTAGATTTGTTTTTTGTCACGTTTGCTTCTGGTAAACACTTGCCTTTCAACAACAGGCAGCTCCTAGTACCTCTGTCACAACCGGGCTGTCAACACGCTCGCCTCCTTGCACCGTACAATGACTATGACACCAGACAAAGTACACTGTAAAATTTACACTAGTTAACCTTACAAAATCTAGAAAAGGACTCCAAAGTAACACTATAAGTAACTGCAGAACATCCTTAATAACTATAACTAACGATCAAACCTGCTGTGTAGTTTACATTTACCAGTTAAAATCCAGCAACTACGGGCCTTAGGCGGGGTACACCCTAGAAAATGAACATTTTAGGCACCAAATTTTACAATGTATTGAGTGGCTCAGGCGCACACAGCCGTGTATGTACAGCGAGAATGGATGCTCTCGTATGCAGCTTAAACACATATAAGAGCTGTTAAATCAGTCTTTATGGGAGTATTTGCATAAAGCACATACTCCTAGCTTCTACTTCAACACTCCTCATTGAACACTTTGACTAAAGAAACAGAATGAAAGAAAGGTGATTGAGGCAAAACAAGGAAGGTTGTTTTTTTTTCATATTTCCTGTTTCAATAATTAATATGCATGAGTTTTATGGCCGCTTAAGATGCGATCAATTATTCATTAACAGCATGTTAATTGCATCCACATTCGTGAATATTTAACCAAACACTAAATCAGTGGGGTCGAATGAGCAGCAATATGGACATTTTATAAGCTTTGCCAAAATTAGGTTAGGCTTTAATGAAAACTGCAGAGAACAGATTGAAAAAGGGACAAATGTGAGGAAATAATGAAGGGAATGAAAAATGCGGTGGATGAAATAAGTAGTTTGAAGCCGAGAAGCATATGTTTAGAAAGCAAAGGAATTGATGCTGTTGTTCAAGGGTTCTTGTGGAAGCTAATGCATTTCCGTAATAAAACATTTTTACTACAAACTTTCAGAATGAAGTTATGTTTTCACTAATACAGCATTGTTCAGGGCTAGCAAGCAATGGTGTAATAATCTTGATCAAAAATATCTCTGTATATTTTGACCACAAAGTCACACTATACCTTCAAAGCGGTTCTCATTCCATGCTGTAGTCTGGGCCCTATTGAAAAAAGCCACTAAAGTTTTGCATTTTCAAATCAGTCGGTATTATTATGGACATAACCTTAGCCTTTCCCTCATCTTTGCCTCTTTATTCTCTTCTTTTATAAAAAAAAAAATCTCATATGTAATCTCCTCATCTCAGTTCACTGTAAAACTGGCCTTTTTTTCTCCTACTCTCTCAAAGACTTCAGACTCCTTTGTCCTGGGTCTTTCTGTGTGCGTCCGCGCCGCTCTTGTTTGTGAGCCGGTGCGTCGCGGATGTGTCTGGACGCTGACATTTCTCCGCTCGGATAACCATCGCGCCCTCTGTCCCTCTGTCCCTCCAGCCATGACGCAGGGTAATGTCACCTGTCAGTCTCCAACTTCTACTTACAACCACTGGACCCCCCCTTTTTAAAAAAAACACCACCACCAGCTAGACCACCACCCACCACCACCCCAAACTCCTCCCCTCGGACCTTACCTGAAAAGACAAAGCCCTTCTTTTCTTCCATTCCTCATATGACTCCATAACCGCATGCTCTTTCAATGCCTCATATCCAAATGGCAGCCCGCCTCTGCTTAGCCTCACATTTGCCCCCTGGAAATATGGAACGAGGAAGACATTACATGTACATACAGGAAAGTCAGGGGGTTGGAAGTTGACTTTTTGCCTGGACCCCGTGTTTTAGAGCCTGTTTTCAATTACTGCGCTGGCCCAGGCGAGGGTGGAGGTTTATGCGTTATATGGGAATGTAATTGACTATAACTGCCCTCTTAACATTAACCAGGTGTACTAGTTGAGTGTGTGAGATTAGGCCCGGGGTCCTGGCTGCTGCTATATAATGTGTGTGGATCCGTCTATGTGCTTGTTGATGTATTTATACCCTGCTTCTGTGAGGTGCTGCCCATTAGCACTGCATTTGAATCGGGCCTTTTTTCCTGTGAGCCTTTTCACTTGTGAGTTTTGTGCCTTTATGTATCATGCATCTGTCCGTGTGAGTAAATAGGTACAAAAAGTAAAAGTAAAAATGACACAGGATACGGATATGCCCTACTTCAAGGGGGGCCTGACTTTACAAGGACACAGTCAAAATGGGACCCATTCACCAGGCTGACACACTGTGATTTGTATGTATAGCGTTGTGCAGCCTGCGGGGCACAAGCCCAGGGGCTATCACAGACACCCAGACCCATGCAGGGGTGCACAGGAGGGGGGTGAATGCAAGCTGAGGGTGGTGCGTGACGGGGAGAGGCGAGCATCAACAGGCTGTCAATCAAACTCCGGCCACAGCCTGTCAGTCCAGGATAGAGCGCGTCCGGGCGAGAATGGGACTCCCTGGGACCCTGGGTGGAGGAGGAGGAGGTGTCTGTCCATCTCCAGCTTGATTTGATATTTGATACTGAGCGGTGTGGCATTTGAATGCAAATCTATTTTGATTGTCCCACCATCTGATAGGGTTAAGAGGAATCTATAGGGGATATGCATTTGTGTGTGCATGAATGCGCTCGACTGCTTTGAGACACAAACCTCCCAAAACAGGCTGCGCGCATTACCAACAAATTCACTTCGCATTAGGTTTGATTTGTCTCAGAGCATATAAACCTAATCATATAAATGTAAATATATACACATTTACCATGCCAATGAACTTTTCCAATATGGACAAAAAAGATTAAACTGCAATTGTTGGAGGTTGGCGGCTTATAGACCATGTGCATTATAGCTTTGAAACGTCTGCTTATGAGGTTTGTTTACCATAACCAGGCCAAGCAGACAGACAAACAGGCAAATAGACGGACAGATAAAACTAGTAATACTGCGGTATATGGAAATGTGAGGCTCAGTTCCCTCCCAATTAGAGCAGTGACTTCTGAAATGCCATAATACCCATTAATTAGCAGGCTGCTATTTTCTCAGTGATTTGGCTAATTAGTCTGCGCGGCTCTACACTATCTCGACCATTATTATTGGGTTCGAGCCATGCAAACATTCTCACATCCACACACGGGCTGGAGATGATGTGCCAACACGGGTGTACTTAACGTTCATATACTTATTATACTGCAACAATGACCCTGATTTAAGTGACACTATTAAATGCTTCAGCAGAGGCATGAGTGAGAGTTAATTGTGGGGAGATACTATACTACTAAACTATATATTCGGCTCTTAACGCACTTTATATGCGTTTACAATGCCAATAATGAGGCTGCTGTCCTGTCCCGCTATTGTACCCTGTAAAACCTAATAGTGCGTTGGAGTTAAAGAAGTTATTTGTACCCAGTTCCATTAAATAGTTAGTCAGTTTTCCATGTTATATTGTTATTATGTTTTAGGTGATCCTAAATCGTCACATTTAAAGATTTACTCAGTACAAAAATGAATAAATAATAGATACAAAAAATAGATTACTCACTTTCATTAACCTTAGTAAAGTATTAATATGGATCTAAATAGTTACTTTGAAGTGAATTATTAATGTTGAGTTTTACATTGTGGAAGAATAGGGGTAGCGTTTTGGCCCCTAGTGCTATGAGTTAGCATGTGTGTGAGCGACAGTCCATCAGTGTCTCCCATTGGACAGACAGGTCACTGACACAGCACCACAAGTCTGGGAAACCATTTCAATCACTTTTTCCACTCCTCTGTCAGATGGCAGAAAGCTGTGATTGATCTGTTGTTCTTCCACAAAGAAGTAGTAGTTTAAAGTCCAGCATGAACCACTTTTGTAAGTTTATTAATCATCTCCATCAATAATGTACCCCCAATGGCACACCGCTGCTCGTCATCACAGCTCGCGTGTGTGTCATGTGTTTGCGTTCGCACTTCTTGCAGCCCGGTGAACTTCATAAGTGTCCTATCACCACTTTAATCAAATTACTTATGAACCAAAATTGACAGTTTTCATTAATTATAAAGGATTATTCTAATTGCGATTCAAATTTATTCATTTAGAACAGACGGCATTCAGTAATGTTTCAGCAAATTTGCATATTAAATGGAGAGGGTAGGCGATTAGCTATGCAAATGTATGCATGATTCCTTATTTTGTGATTGGTGGGCCATATGTAGCAGGCTGGGGGTGTGCAGGTGAGGAATCTGGAAGGAGCTGTAATATGTTTGATAAACACAGAGGGACACAAGGCCAAAACACACACATTTCTGCACACGTTCTCGTTGTATGCTCCAGTAAGCCATACGTCGCAGTTCAATATCAATTTCTCTGTGCCTCTTTGCTGTCAGACTCTGTCCCAGGCTGGGCTTCTATATTCCTCCCTCTAGACCCATTGGAGGGAACAACTTTTCACCCCAGAACAAACACATCACACTAATTAAGTTTCTGATTTCTGATCCTGCTGCATTTAGAAACATAACCTTGAGTCTGTGTACAGTTACAGTCATAGTTATGATTTAATACAGTGCTTAAATGGAACAAAAAGAACGAACTTTCACAAGCGGCACATTCATCCCCACAATGTATGGGACTGGTCCCGGGTTGACACAATGCTCTTTATCAAGCTATATATAGTCAATGCATTATGCATTAAGTTTAACATGCACTTAAATCAACACAATTCACTCTGAATGTATCAGTGTTGAGAGCGGGCAGAGAGGAGAGCAGTTAGGGTAAATGACTGAGCGGGAGGCGGTCACACACACCCGCAGGCTGTGTGGCGGCGTCTACCCGGGCTGATGACAGGGCCATTATTCACCGGTCAGTCCCACGAGGGCAGGGTTTGGACTGGACAGGGGTAGCAGAGCGTCCCAGCATGGCAGGACAGCGCTGAGGTGAGAGGGACCAGGACCCTTCATTAGTCTGTGGTCCATGGGCCTGGAGCTGTTCTCGTCTCTCGTTCACTCACCTCTATCGCTCGCTCTGTCTCCATCAGATTAATGGGCCGGGCCCGACAGAGGAAGTGTTTCAATCAGCACTGCCTGCCAAGCCTGTCCATCACCATGACAGCCCCTTATTCATCATGGCTTTGATACGCACACACACATTCACACATGTTTATTGGCTCACATTCGTCCAAGTGCTCCGGCCACAGGTAGTGATATTATCAGCCTACAAGTTGTTGAAATAACACTCTATTTCCCATTGCTGTTCCTAGGCCGAGCTGCAGAGATCTCGCTGCCTGTCTTTCAATGCTCCCTGCAATATTTCTCAGTTGAATTTTGAATGATCCTTTTCGGATGAAATGGATGAAACACAATTGGTTAAGTGTCTCTGGGACTTCTGTCCCCAAGCTGGGACTGGATCCGTGGCTCCAGGGAAAGCACAGGACTATCGCTCCCTGGTGGGACTGTCCCATAGCGGGGAAGGCACAGTGTGGATCCTCCCTGACCCACCATCTCTCTCCTCCTGGGTCCATTTGTTCTGAGAAATATTTAACGACGGGGCAATTTCAGCTGACATGACATGCACACACACGGACGAGATACAGAGGGAGAGGCTGGGACGATGCATGGAGCGGGATGGAAATGAATTTTTCAGTGCAGTGAGATGTTCTGTTTGAATAAATCATGACACTTAAGATAGACATGAGGGCAATATAGAGGTGCACACTGCTACTTAAAGGAATGAAGTGTGTCTGCTCTGTGCTCATATTTCTATTGATCTGTCCAAACTGGAAAGTGGGCCACAGCAGTGGGTTACAGACCGCTGTCCGGGGCTCGGGGCCAGTCCCAGAGACAGACCTGGTTCTGGATTATTAATGTCCCCCCCTGTGGAGCCAGACCCCTCCCCCACCCAGTGCCCCACTACACCCCTGGGGTCAGCCTGCATGGCTCCTGGTGCAAGGCCCTCCTCATAAATCTCCCTAAATTAGTGTGAGTCTGTGTGTGTGCCTTAAACATATACTTTGGGCAGAGAGACAGGTCACCAGAAAAACAGGGCAGTCAGACCCTGGCTGAAGTGTCAGCGATGCATGGCGGAAAGACTGAAAGAAATAAAACACTGGGGAAAGAAAGAAAATACACACAGAGTTTTGATTCTGTGAAAGCTTTAGTAAAGTATTTATCAATCTTTTGTTCTGTAGTAACCTTATATCTGCTTACAAAATACATTCCACTTAACTTATCCCTTCCTGTGACTGGGTTAACATTGACTTCCTGAACAATCTTAATGCTTAATTGCTTAAGTGAGAGATCCTCCATTCCTTCTACCTGCCTAGATTAGTTCAACATGTCCCACGGTGGTAACAGGCATCGGGAAGTGCTGTTGTGTCACTTAGTTAACCCCCAAGACAAATGGCTCCCCTCCGGAGCACAGTGAATTACACACCTCATGAAGCATATTAGGAGCCAGACACAGTGCTTTTCTTCCAGAGATGATCTCTGTGGCAGCAATGGATGGAGGGAGCGGGGGAGACGAGAGGCCTGAATTATGGCATCACCCTCAACCATTTTTACAGCAGCAGCAGCAGAACAGAGCGAGCTGCCAAAGGAGCCAAGTATAAAGAACTCAGGCACAAAGACTTGTTAAACAAAAGGCTGTGAAGATGAATAAACCACAAGTATCGAGCGAGATAACAGCACAACGCTCCAGTTATCAGTGTAAAATCTGACAAGGAAAACAACTCTTTACCTCATTTGCAGCTAACGTTGGAAAATTATTAGAAAATATAACAGAATTGTCCCTCGGAGGCTTCCTTGCTGTTAGCTAATCGCTTAGACAATCTTTATCACCGCTGTAATAATATTTAGATGCTACAGGGATTACTTAAAAGTTGGTCTAATTGCTTTCCTTGTTTTTGTTTTTTTATGGGCAGAGGGTGATTTTGTGTTTAATTGCTCCAAAGTGACAAATAAGGCCCGTTATGATCTGATGAAAGTGTGAGATCATTAAATTACAATGGCGACTGCTGCTTCTGTTTATTTGCCATAGTTTTTTTCTTCCACTGTTACAAATTTATGCCATGAGGCTTGAAGAGGCCAAGCAGTTATTTACACAAATTCACTTCCACAGCCGTTCCAGGATTTGAGGGTAATTATGGGAGTGCAAAATGGTTTTATTTCATTTAATCCGGTCGGTTCAGCAATTTGCACTGGTAATATTTGTATCTGTGAAGTCAACGCTGTAGAAACTGCTTGAAACCAGGCGGAGAGTTGAATACAAACAAGATAGAGGGGGGCAATAATCAAAGGGAGAATCCATACAGGAGATGAAAACCATAACAGATAACGACCCAATGATGTTTTAAGGCGTTTAGGTTCTGCTTCAGCGTGCAATATTTCAAAGCAATATATTGATTCCTGAAGGATATTTTTGAACCTTTAAAGGCTGCTCTGTGATGTTTATCAGCAATAACACAGGTAGACAGCACAAATAGACAAGAATATATGAGTTTGACATTCAAAAGTTCACTGTATTCAACTAAAGCACTACGACTTATTATTTGGTGCATTCAACTTTAAGGTTTTGTGTGCAGTTTTGTGTGCAGTCTTGTGTGCAGTTTTTGTGTGCAGTTTTGTGTGCAGTTTTGTGTGCAGTCTTGTGTGCAGTCGTGCCAGACATTTTCATTTGATTAATTTATCATTTCCAGGCATGTCACCAACCACACTCAGCTAGAAGTTTCCCTGGCATTTCAGCAGAACCTTATCCACTTAACAAAGTAAAAGTAGTCATCTTCACAGTGATTTGACCTTTACAGAGAAATTGATTATTTTAATGTATTTTAGCATGATGATTAGAGCTTTATTTAATTGCCAGTGTGTTTTGCTATGACTTAAATTAGTGAAACAAAGCAAATCGGAGCCTTATTTACAGTTTAGCTCCGTGCTCATATTTACCGGTCAGCTGTCGATCACATTATCCATAATTCCTTTGATAATCTGCCTTTGCCCTTGCATATTAACACCCTCTCTCACACCCCGCCCACTCTGCTGATCCATGTAAATGCATTTGTTCCAGTGTTTCCTACGTTGGCCTGGAGATGAGACAAGAGGGTACAGTTTTGTAGTGTTTCTGAGCGACTGACTAGACACCTTGAATCTTGTTAATAATATATCAGACAGTGTGGTGTGAGGGAGGTTGAAGGGACACATTTTTGCACTGTAAAAAGTGACTTGAAACAGATTACCTTAAAAGTATAAAAATTACTTTGAGCCTTAAAGGGGCTTTGCATTTAAGATGTCAAATAAAATCCCCCCCGTGAATACATGTGAGAGTGAATGCCCCTGTCCAGTTCCTCCACTAAGGCTCATATGATGCTTAAGGGAAATTAAAGGTGGTAGAATTTGTTAGACTTAAACAGTTGGAGGAAGCATTATATTGATCAGTTGAAGTTAGTCTTTTAAGTCTTTTTTTACACTGTATGGCACACTGAATCTTATAATCCAGTGTTTCTCTCCTCTGAGGTTTTTTCCCAGGATCAGCTTCCACTCACTGCATAACTTCCCCCTGTTCCCCACTCCAAACTCCATACTTAACCCACACGTTTGGTCACCTCTGACTCTTTTGACCCTAACTTTTCCTTACCCACTTATCCATCATCCCATCTCTATTGTGATTACCTGAGAGCTGGCAGAAAGACCCAGTTGGAAAGACAGCGAAAGGTGATGAATTAAACACGAAGGTGCATCGAAAAAGGTGTGCTGCTTTTGACAAGTGAATGTAGTCCACAGCTGCTCTCTGACCTCCAGCAGATAAGAAAAGTTAGGACCCCCAGTCTGTGGGGTCCAGCAGCCACTGTAAAAAATCCATCTATCTCTGTGCTTCATGAATTATTGAGATATTGGCCTACAGCTTCTAAAATATACAGGAGGGTGGGCTGTCTCTCCGATCGGATCTCAACAACTCTCAGCCTCCAAGTCTGTCTGTCTGTCTTTCTCCTCTACTCATCTTTATTTCTGTTGTTCTAATGCACTATTAAGACAAGCTATTGTGAATCATTCAAGCAACAGTAATATGACTTTGTCTGTCAATCCCCCCAGGATCAAACTACACCTATACACCACCCCAAAGTAAAGAGAGTACCTGAAACACAGTGTGATTGTGTGACCGCTTGTGTGATTCCAATATTAGCACTATCCCCATTGTGAATGCATTACCAACATATTTCTTTATGTATTTTTGTTTCCCATGAGGATTTTTCACCATCTTGTATTTAACGTTGACAATAAGTGTAAACCAGTCAACCAGTTTGAAGCTTTGAATCTTTTAAAATTGCATAGTACATAATAACTTTCAAGTATTGTATTTTTACTTGTGTTTAGTAGAGAGATAAGGCCATAACTTTTTCCATTGGCTAAATTATGAACTAGAAATGATGGTTTGTTATTCCTGTGATAAGTGGCTTTTTTCCCCTAGTACTTTCCAGCTGTCATGAATTCAAACTTTGTTGTGTATAAATTCTCTAGTTCTGGTATTACATCAGATGCCTGTAATGTGCGCAGCAGTTGTCCGGACCTCAAAATGAGACAGAAACTCTGCTACGTCCATTTATCTCCTCTATTGTTTTTCTTCTCTATTTCTTTTTTCTGATGAAGCAGTTGTCCAAGACATTGCTGCTTACTGTGTTCCTCTTGACATGGTGTGTGTGCATGATTATATCTAAGGCAGTTGGCTCCAAACACGCTGCCCAGTGCAGAATCCTAGCCATAACAAATGAACAGAGGGGAGAAAATAAGACATATGAAAGAAAAGCTGAGCATAGGAGTGATTCTCTCTGTGGCTGCTGGAGATCTGTATTGTAAGCAGTTTCGGCTGTCAGCACTTCTTTGAGCTACCTCAAAGGGAGGAGGAGGAGGAAGAGGAGGTGGTGGAGCGAGATGTAGTAGTTTTATTTTCCCCTTTTAAGGCTTTCCTGTTTATTTGTATACTGCCGTGTTTATTTTCTTGCCTCATTTGATTTTGTTGTTTGTTTCTTTCAGAGAGTGAATGGAGTATTTTTCTCTTAAAGAAGTTGTCAGCCCATGGGGTGGGGTGAGGGTATAAACTGCCCTCTTTTTTGCCTTACAGGCCTCTTGCCAACCCCCCAGCCCTGACTCCCCCCAACCTTAACTCCTCCGACCCTCCCTCCTCCCCCACTCATTAAGTATTGATGCGAGTAGCCATACTTGCCATCTCAGCCTATTAATAATGCATGGCAGGTGCTGTTGATGTGGTCTCTCACACTGAGATTGAGAGAGGCAGGAATGGCAACAGCGAGCCACTGCATCGCAGCTACAGCACCAGCTCTGTGGGTGCAGCTGGGGAGGCGTCTGCCCTGCTCAGTTTATGGCAAACGGTGACAGTGGCAGTGAGATGGATATACAAGCATCTTACTCAATATTCTCAAGCCATTTTTACATAGAAAAAGTGCCTTTGTCATAAAGCGCTGATGGATGGTGGGCGGCACGAGTTGTCTGCCAAAGCTCTTTTATTTGTTTTAGTTGGTGTTTTTATTGAAGATGCTCATGCTGTACCTGCACTGACAGGCAGCTGCCCTTTCACTAGCTCATCACTTTTTCTTGGCTGAATTCCTGTTTTTCTTCTATGTCTCACAGGTTCTTCCTCAAGTTCTTCCTAAAGTGTAACCAAAACTGCCTGAAGAATGCAGGGAACCCTCGAGACATGAGGCGTTTTCAGGTAAAAATAAAAATTGGTTTCAAGGCAAAGTTTGCACTCTACCAATTAATATTTTCTTCACATTTGTATTTATTATGTTGTCTTGCCTGGCAAAGCTCTGTCCAATGCTATTGACTGTACTGTGTGTGAAATTCAGTTTTGCTAGATACTCCATACCTGGTGCAATAGTCATTTTATATATACAATATATACCCCTTGTAAGGTTTTTATTGAACCTATAAGGATGTTTGAGCTTGTCTGGTAAAATTTTGAACCAGGAATACCAACCTTTAAACTATTTAATGCCATTGACCGGGTTTTATCGTTAGCTTGTCCCATATCGGTGCTTTGGTATGAAAAAAATAAAAAAAATCTGTGAATCTATGAAAAGGTATCTCCTAACCTACACATCAAGCAAGCCTGTCTCTTAATTTAGCATAAACAGTTCATATTTTGATATTTCCTGGTCATATATCTCCAATCTTCTGTGACTGTCTTAGGTGGTTGTGTCGACTACGGTAAGCGTGGAGGGTCACGTCCTGGCCGTGTCCGACAACATGTTCGTGCACAACAACTCCAAACACGGGCGCCGGGCTCGAAGACTGGACCCCTCGGAAGGCACGCCCTCTTACCTGGAACACGGTACTAAACTAAAAAAGAACAAAACCCCATTCTATCTATGCCTTTCTGCCTCCCCAAGCTCTCTTTGTCTTTTTAGACTTGCCCTCTCTGTCTCTCACCCTCCTGTCTGGCTCTTCTGTCTCCTGTGTATCCCACTAAAACCTCTTCTTGCTTCCTTATCTCCCTCCAGCCGCCTCTCAAATTCCCACTTTCCACTCTTGTAGGGTTTCTAACTTGTGCTAAGAGACTTGAGTGTCCCTGGTGGCTCGCTCCCCCCCAGGTCTATACCTCCAGGCCCATACTCTGCCTGGCATAAGCACTATGTGTCTTATGAGGTCTGTTCTGCTTAAAGCCAACACTAGCCTTATTTCCTCTGAGACCAGCTTTTATCCTGCAGCCCTCCATCACTCCCCATCCCGAAGGTTTTCAAACACACCCATACACAGACACAGACACAAAAAGCCCACGAGCAGCACATACGCACACCCCCGCATGCACAGTCAGACCAAACCTTTAATACTTCATAATGACATGTGCACATGATTTAGGAGCCTGCACTGATTCCCAAGTCCCTAATCCAGTTATTTTCTCATTTCGATTTCCCAGACATTGAATAAGAGAAACATATTTTTTTTACTTTGAGGAAAGTCAACCTCAGGGATGATAATGACAAAAAACTAAGAAGGGATTTACATGGCCAGCAGTAGATTGCATTACGATTGAATGTAGTAGTGAAGACCCTCTAATGGCTATTCTCCAGAGGTAAAGTGGTCCACAAGTGAGTTAGTTCACAAAGACATATTTGAGTTGTTACTTTATCTGCCATACTGTATCTAAAGTCACTGAGGTCAACAAATCACCAGCTTTTTACTGGGATTTCCAGGTCAGAGATGTACATCGAAGAGTAGCCAGTAATAATAACTTTCATTATGCTAATTCTGTCATTTTGAGCTGAGATGCCAATGCTACCCCCTTGCCATTAATTTATATATTGTACTATGCAGCACTCTGGTTAACCCCATATGTTTCCCATAGAAGGTCATAGAAATCAACTTGTCTTGGCTCGTATTGACAGAAGACAGCTAACTAACAGATGTTGGACTATGTCAGACGGATTTGTTTGGGAATTTCCTTCTCTGTGATTTTCTATTCTCCTGATGCTGGGGGTTGGATGGTGAGGCAAATTGGGGAGGGGCAGAAAGAGGGGGGTAGGAGAGGTGGAGTGGTGATGACAGCTAAAGGCTAAGGCTAAAGTCCTTGAAAGTTGAAAAACATATGGAAATAAAAAGAAGAGACCGTAGCTTTTTCTTCCTCTAGTTGTCTTTTAATATGCGATTTTTTTTTACCCAAAATATACAACTTTGGGGGCCTATTTCAGGCTTTAATAGATTGAGCAGCCCATAGAGTTGAACAGATGGCACCGAGGAACACCCCAAAGTATAATCCTATCACATGGATTCACGTTCCACCATCTGCTTAATCCACGCACACACAACATAATATCATCGGCTGTGAAAAGGAGGCATCTTAGGCCATGATTATGGCCACAGATTGCCGCTCGCTGAACACTGATCTCTGCAGGCATGTATCGCGGGGCTAAATATCACTCCAGCTTGTTGGGAAGGATCAACAGAACAGGGAGTCAGGCAAAGAGCAAAAGGCTAGGCTGTTGGGGAAAAAAGTCAGCCTAGTCTAAAGTGGATTATGCTGCTTTACAGAATTACAGCATGTCTGACAAGCTGCATATCTGTTAAGGAGAGGAGATTTAGGCTTGTATAAACATGTATTTTTCCCCAACGCTGCTCTTTTTTTTCAATCACACGCAGTAATCTGTCAACAGATGAGGTCAAATGGTGCACTGAATAGCAGTTATTAGAAATGCAGTTTATTGTTGTGATCCGATCAGATTTGACTGACAAAGAATATGTTTTGTGAGAAAATATTGAAGCTAACAGACTTCAGACTAAGACATAAATAAACTGTTCATAGGAAAGAGAAATTGCTTAGTCCCAGCCGCTCAGTTGCACATAAAAAAAGCTTATTCCACTTATTTGGGTTGCGGCTGACCCGAGCCTATCCAAGCAACTATGGGTCTTTGGTGGGATCTAGCCTACAAATACAGATGAGATAAGTGATAAAGTGTGATAATATTTAAGTGTAAGTAATACAACTTTTATGTAAGTGATAATATGTAAGTGATAAAGTCTGATAATATGTAAGGGTTAAAAGCCAATCTAAATAAGTGGTAGTCTGTAAGTTTACAGAAATAAACAATAGTTAAAAATAACAATATATACAAACAGTGACCTCTGACCTTGTTCTATGATGGAAATAAAATGTAAATTGGTCAAAGCAGTAACCCAAATCTGATCTGATGAGAGTGGAGGGACTAAAGTGAAATATGAATTATGACAGATTGCCTACTTTACATCATAGAACAGGGTCAGGTTAATAAAATTTACAGACTACCCATTTAATCTGGACTTAAACATGAACAAGACAGTTATAACATGCAATTCAAGTAGTGGCAATGTATTACAAGCTCAGCTCAAGTCAGCTCATGGTCATTTGGTGACTGGACAGATACATAGATATGAGGCAGACAGTTGACTGTTAGGTTTAATGAAGGCGGCGTATGCATAGGGCACATCTACTGTATGCTCTGCAGCACTCCCTGGTTACATGGCCTTTGATCAGACACTCAGCACACCTGACATTTACACACCCGCACACCTCGCCACGTGTCATAAAACAAGCGCACCGCCACTGCCCTCACACTCGGGGCAGGGGTGATGTTTAATAACGGGCTTGGTATAATCACTCTGATTAGTATTCCTTACTCGGGCCTGACCCTTGGGAGCGAGCGAGAGGGTGATGTGTGTCTAATGTATGTATGTGTGATGGAAGTGATGGAAAAAAAGACCATGTTACAAACCTTTATGGGCTGTCATAAGGATACTAAGGATCTAATCTATTGTGACTGTGAATCTTTCCAGCAACCCCCAGCATTAAAGCCATCAGCCCGAGCGAAGGCTGGACCACCGGGGGCGCAACGGTCATCATCATTGGGGACAACTTCTTCGACGGCTTACAAGTCATCTTCGGAACCATGCTGGTCTGGAGTGAGGTTAGTCACTTTAATGGGATTTTTAATAGGATTGTATAGATCAGATGAACATAAATTTCAGGGCATATACAGAGTGGGCAGCCCACATCCCAAGGCGTAATGTAGCAATGTGTGGTCAATGGCTATTGGCCTCCACTAATGAGTGTTTGCAAGAGATAAGTCACAATATAAAATGACTTATGTTTAAGCAGGAATGAGGTGTAAGGATTTTCATTCAATGAAATATGTAACTGCACTGATACAAAGACTTATAGGACTGCAGTATGTATATCGAAAATCAGATGTGCCCTGACTTAATATGGCTATATTAGATCATACTTGAGCTAAAAACACAAAGGTTTTTCTTTGTTTTACAATAATTACTACACGTCACATCAGCGTGTCCAATTTGTGATTGAAAAAAGTGTAAAGTGTAAGAAAACAAATACACTAAAACATTGACCCTTAGTTACCACATATAATACTAACAAAATGATTATACTTGTGATAAATGTTATTGATGTGTAACAACAGGACATAAAGTTAGTTGGTGTCAGAGGCTCACAGCCTCTAATGGAAGTTTGAACAGGAAAGGTAAAAGACAATTACTATAAATATTCTGGTTTTATAGAAACCTATTTTGGTTAACAGAACGTAGAGATGAGAATGAGTTTGACAGTTACCAAAAAATATCAATTTGTCAAAAGTGGATTAGATTAATAGTATAGTATATAGCGGTTATAAAGGGACTTTTTATTTTTACTTTATGCAGTCTTTTCCAAACAACACTTCATAAATATCCCTCAACACTAACAGGAGTTTTATGCAATTTACCTGTTGTTTATGGCGTCGGCAAAAAGTTAAGTGTGCTATCCTTCACAAGAGAACTGCAGATTGTTGGAAGAAAGTTTTAAAACTTAATAGAACTTTAGCCTTGGACCTTTCTGACACTAACTTTCGATTTTTACCTTATTCCATCACTCGCTGAAAATACCAACTTGATTCCTTGTAAAGCACTGGTGTTATTTTCTTATACTTTATGTAATAATCAATAATGAAATGCTAATCATAGAGTGTGAAAAGCCTCTACAGCTTAACATATGCTCACTATCTAACAACACTTCAGTGCCAGCTCCTATTTTACTCACACTGTCCTGCTGCCTTTTATTATGTTGGTAATGAAATGTGCACTATACAATATGAATCTCTTCGGGAGCATCTGCCACATGACTAAAATGTAAATGCGGTGAATGTGTGCAATTGAAGGTCAGCTCACAGCGCGGCTAAACAGCTTTCTCTTTAGTAAAAGAATAATTCTATAAAAAGCTCCTATATTGTCTCGCGAAGAGGTGAGCGAGGCCAGACAATGGGAGAATGAAAGCCTGGTTAAGTGAGCAATGAAAGGGACAGTTACAACAGCACACACATAGACACATTCATATACACAAGGTGCTGGCAGCAGTGTTGATAGCTTTTGAGCACTGCTAGCTTTGAGCGCTAGTTGGGCATAGCTCTCACTGAGGTCTCTGTGTGTTTTGTCTTTTCACCGTTTCCTTCAAAGACTCTTGAGCATACGTACACATACATGGAGGATCGGGCTCATCAACCACGCTAAGTGAAGCTGTTTAAGACACAGTGGTGCTTTAATGTGGCTAACAGCAGCTAGAAAGGCTCTGCTGACAAGACACAGATACATCAATACATTGTACAATAGAGCCAGGCAATATATTTTTCCCAAACCCAGGTTACAATTTAGATTTCATCACAATACATGTATTTCTTTTTATTTCTGTGTAGAACTTCACCAAAAAAATCAATTTAAAATAGCACCATACAAGAATATTTCTAGATTGGTATTTCATTACAGCATAATATTGTTAACCCTACCATATGATAGTTATGGTGAGAAGAAGTGTGTTTTATTCATAAACAGCTCATACTGGCTCTATGTCAGCCCTGATAACCATCCTAAGCCTCCCAGTGACATTGCCTTGGGCTACGAGGGCCACCTGAGGGCCTCAGTACTAACACATCATTTTCAGGCTGATTATACAAAGAAAAAGAGTCAAATGCTGCAAACGGCTGGTATAGTCCCTCGAGCGTATGTTTTAGCAATGGCGTTAATCTTTTTTGTGCCCTCTCTGCCTTCTCCCATAGTTGATCACTCCCCACGCTATACGGGTGCAGACTCCGCCCAGACACATCCCCGGAGTGGTGGAGGTCACGCTGTCCTACAAATCCAAGCAGTTCTGCAAAGGCACACCTGGACGCTTCATCTATACAGGTAACTAATATCATATACCTCCCCAGTGTCAATCTTCACGCTTAAGTGTACAGTGTTGCCAGTCTCAAGCATTTGTCACCCTTTTTTTATCTACAGAAGACAAATGAATAATTTAAACAATGCAATAAAAATGCTCCAACATTATTTTATTAAGTCTTTGCAATATCTGCTAAAAGCATCTCGGAAAACACCATTATTTGCTGTCATATCACCGCTCTGTTGCTCGAGCTCAAATGTGCATGCTAAACAATTTTGAATTCAATAATGTGACTCAATAATTCAAAGAGAAAAGCCCAGAGATCATTGGCAGAGTAGTGTTTGCCCTTTTTTATGAAGCAGGTGAAGGTCACGAGGGAGGTTTAACCTTTTGATTAGTGGGATTATTGAGATTTAACCCTGTCGAACTATGAATCAGGCCCAAACAAGGCTGCTCGGAGATTTTGCACGGCACACATGCAAATACATAAATGAATGGCTTAGGATGTTACATCAGAGTGCAGTGGTATTGTAGAGTTATGGTATGTGGTGAAAAGAGTGGCAGAAAGAGAGCAAATGTGCAAGCGGTGATTAACCAATGCAAGGCCACAGGTCCCCGGGGAGTCCGCGAATCATAATAAATCTGTCTGTAATCTCAACCGCTGATAGACTTAGGCCGTAAGCCGTGACTGCAATTGCCAACATTTGAGAAAATCACAATTGAGAGAGCATGTGTGTCATATTGTGAGCCATGTATTTTCTGTAACTTGTATATATGTCCCAATTACTGTGCAAATCCGAGTTCATGCATCACAATTACCACTCGTGCAGGTCAAATGAAAAATGCTAGCAATGTTTATCTGACTCTATGTGTGCGTGCATATAGTTCAAACACATGCCATCACATTGTACACCTCACACATCACATTATACTCCTCACACATCACATTGTACACCCTGTAGAAAGAGTTATACAATGTTTTGTTTGTTTGGCAGTTGTTGTTGAGCTCTATTTTCTGCAGCCACGTCAAGATATTATTGTTTTTACTGCTTTGGTTAATAGTGAAATGTGATTCTATCCTGCAAATACCAAATTTTACACATCTGTTTAATTTGAAAGCGTTTTGGGATATTGGAACCTTAAGGTGGGACACTACAGCAAAAACCCGTTTTTTAGACGGTTTAGGGCATATTTCACCTGGAAACCTTACCTTAAAGTGTTTATATCATAACATTTATTTAACCTGCATCATAGACTTATATGGTCAATTCTAATTTCAAAGGTTGTCTTCTCAAAATGTGATTTTCTCACACTCTCTCCTTAAAATAGCACCAACATTGACAACATTTTCCAGTCTTGTACTTTTTAACTGTTTACAAAAGATTTTCTTGATATCTAATTACTACATGGGTTTATTGAAGTTTTTTATAAAAAAATAAAAACATGGATGTCCATCCATCCATCCATCCATCCATCTTCTTCCGCTTATCCGGGGCCGGGTCGCGGAGGCAGCAGTCTAAGCAGGGACGCCCAGACTTCCCTCTCCCCAGACACTTCCTCCAGCTCCTCTG
>JAVQKC010136232.1:0-12672 GCA_036025475.1 Philypnodon macrostomus
ATGTGGCTGTAAAGGCCATGGGAGGGACTAAATTAAAACTGAATTGCTATTGGTCAAAGTGGTATCCCATAAACTCTGATCTGATGTTGCTGTAAAGGCCAGGGGAGGGACTGAAATAAAACTGAATTGCTATTGGTCAAAGTGGTATCCCATAAACTATGATCTGATGTTGCTGTAAAGGCCAGGGGAGGGACTAAAATAAAACTGAATTGCTATTGGTCAAAGTGGTATCCCATAAACTCTGATCTGATGTTGTTGTAAAGGCCAGGGGAGGGACTAAAATAAAATAATTATGACAGATTACCTTTACATCATAGAACACGGTCAGATAGCGCATTTATATTTGATTTTAAAACACTTACAGACTGCACCTTTTATTTGTGGATCTTAAATAGAGGTGTTCCCAGAAAGTGATATGTTGAGTTCTAATATTCTATGTCTATATGTCTGAGCATGCATTTATCTGTGTTGTCATACTGTGCGATGAGCTTTCCAGAGTCTGGCATAGGTAATTCTCTGGAAGCCCACTGACCTCCCAACAGATCCACATTGACGGCGCTTGGGGAGGTGGCGGCTGCTGTGCTAGTGGGAGGGGCTAGAGGTACTCCGGGTTCTGCGGCTGCGGGGGTGGGCGTGGCTGCGGCTGGGGAGGGGGCGGGTTCTGCTGTGAGGGCAGGTTCGGCTAGCAACGAATCGCCCATTTCTGCAGGTACCAGGGTATATCCAACCAACCAATAAAATCAAATACACCCCCAAAAAAGGCCAACCAAAGAAAATCCAGAAGAGTAACCGTAGCAACCAAAGTCAAATCAACAAAAATCCAAAGTAAAGGGGAAATTATACAATCAAAGTTAAATTAATTAGCCCCCATTGGTTAACAAAAACAGACAATGAAAGATGTGGAGGGAAGGGAGAGAAGAGAAACAGACACTAAGAGAATCATTTGAGGACACAAACAGGGACTTCTAAATCTAAATTGAACTTCAATGTTGTGTTACATCATAAAAATGTTTTAACTAGGTAATATAAAGTAACTATGCCTATAACCTTATAGTTTATGACAATGGAATACACTTACCAGATCCAAGGAGGTCTATGGAAGTAAAAAAAGAACAAATCAATTCAGCATGAAGGCAAACATCAGCTAATACTTCCAGCATTAAATCATCTTTTCCCCACAAAAGAATGATTATTAATGTATATATATAGATAATTTTATATAAGGTGGTCTATGAAAAACTAAGGAATAAGTAACATTTTTTTCCAACAATTGTGACATCATGCACTGTTAAGGCAAAAATCAGTGTTCCCAGAGCACAGCCCTGCAGTGTTCCAATAATTAAACATCACATTTTTTTCAACAGTATACATAACCCGATTGCACAATTGTAAATAATTTTCAATAAATAAAGAGAATTGTCTTTTTACCTCCCCATGACGTAGGAGCAGCGGATGGTTCTGAAGGGCCTGTGGAAGACAGTGGGTCCAGGTCCAACAAAGAGCTAAAGAAAAAGTACTAATGTTATTCACCCTTTTATATGGTTTTGTCCTTGATATGGAGGGTGTAGAAACAAATGCTGCATTGCAAATTCTGTTTATTAGTACATACTCTTCTGGTTCTGGAGCAGCAGCAGCCGCAGCAGCACCGTCCCCAGGAGGAGGCTGCAGTGTGGGGACAGCATTAGAGGATTTGGCTGGAGTGGATGTGGGAGACACATTGTTTGTTGGAGACCCCTGGAGCAGACAGGAAAAGGGGTGGTGAGTGGTGCAAAACAAGAGAGGTCCATAAAAATCACTATAGTATAAATACTTACCTTTGTTGGAGACCTACATAGGGGAGGAGATAAAAAGCCTGGTTAGAGCCACCATCATCTTTATATTAGAATCCATTGCATATGGTCAAAACATACAGCACACTAACACGTTAAAGCTGGAGTAGGCACTTTTTGTGTTACTGTGGATAATCAGCATCCCATCATCCCTTCTGTTTGTATATCACCTCACAAAGCCAAAATAGCTGCCCCAACTTTCGTTATGATCATTTCCAAAAAAGTGCCTACTGCATCTTTAAGTGTCTAAACTCTTCAGTAAACCACTTTACATTGCATGGCATGAAGTGAGAATACAGATGTAGTGAGTTGCTCTGCTTTTCTATGACACCAATGTAAATATCCTAAAAGGTGTACCAGAACATGAAACAGACTATAATGCATTTTCTATGGAGACATTAGCGTTAGCCACCAAATACTGCAAAGTATAAATATACAAGATGGTTTTGTACTGATGGTTAGCAGTTTTATTTGATGTAGCGTACACCGGTCATCAACTACATCATCGACATTTCTATTTTCATAATTTCTCCATAGAAAATGCATTATAGGCTGTTTTCTGGGGACACTTTTTTTTAGAATGTTTACTAATACAAAAACGGTGTTTATGGTGCATACAGGTATCTATTCACATGGAGATCACTGGCATGTGAATACGGTACTGTTAGGTTTATCTCAAAAGGGGAGGTGGGTGATATAGGAATATTATCTATCTATAAGAGGGTAGTAGTCAACTCAAAAAAAATCATACAGTAAACAATTTGCTCACCCTTCACTGGTGATTCCAAATGAACATAAACAGGGATAGAAGAGAGGTAGGGTTAATGGCTGTATTTTTCAATTGATTTTTCCAAAAGCAAGGCAAGATTAAGGAGAGAGGGACAATTCAGCATCCAGGGTTTTTTGGTTCATGATCTATTGCCTATTTGCTCTGGAGATTAGCTGGTAGTCCAGAAATTAACGATCAGTTCTTACCCCTTCTTTCCACCCTTTACATCCTCCAGGCCATTCATGTGGGTTTCCAGGGACTCCAAGATACTGCTGGGAGCCTGACAACAAATCAACAGACAGATTGTGGATAAATAACACTGTATTTCTGATTGGGGCTGTTTTAAAGACATTTCATTGCTGTAATAGACACACTAGAATTAACACAGCAAAACACACTCGAGGTAATTGGTGTTTTGTGAAGTTATTGTCAACACGGCATCCTGCAAACAGGCACGGCACCCTTTGTTGCTATGGTTACCGGTTCTTCAGGAAATTTAAAAAGACTGTCTTCATCGTCATCTGAGTCTGCTAGATCCACCACTACACCAGGGTGGAGGCACTGAGTAATGTAGGATTTTTGTTACGTGTTATGTGAATGAAATATGGAATCAGGAAAGGACAGAATCATATTTTGCACTTACATAGTTGATATCAGGAATGTCGTTTTTGTCAACTCCAACTGTCTGTGAAAAGGAAAATACATACATTACCACACTGCAGCATTATACGCCATCAATATTAGCACTATGAGCTTTACCTCGGCCAGCTTCATAAATTCACCGATTTTTGTCACTCTGGTCAAAAACCTCTTGTAGATCTCCAGGCCTTCCTTACACTCACTCTTCTTCATTTTGAAGTATTTCTCTGTGGAGTTTACAACAAAATTTTGTGACTTCAGTCGGCAAACAGGTATGTAGGAATAACTGGCCAGCTCTCTCTAGTTTCTACTTCCATTATGAATAAGTCAATCACTGGGCATGTCTTTCATTTTGAATGAATGAATTTGAATTGATCCAAACTATACAGACTTCAACCGAGAGTGGAATGCTCTTGTGACAGTATTAAAGCTGCACTGCCTGATTTATTTTTCCTTGTATTTTACCAAAGATAATTATTGAGTTATTATTAACAGCATAATAAAATTAGACTTTGAGCTCCTCTGTGGGCTGTTTTATAACGGTTTTTGTTTTAGAGAGAGGGAAGGAAGTGTTTAACCAATCGCACGCTTACAACGGACAGGAGCGCTCTGATTGGTTCAAACATTGTATCAAGAACTAGAATTCGATCAGGAATAATGTGAGGGAGCTGATGTTTTGCTTCAAAATTCACAGTTTTATCAGCTTTTTAAAAAATAATTCAAAAGGGAGTGTATGATTCAAACTTTTCACTTTACAGTAAAATCAGGTAGCGCAGATTTAAGTACTGGTCTTGCCTTAAAATGGCTACATTTGGGTCTTGGTCATTAAGTCACATAAATCAGATAACAACTGACCTAATAGGTTGATAATGCCGTCATTGTAGGAAGCAAACAGTTTGACAAGATCCTTGAAGAGAAGCAAGAATGCAGCATTGATGATACCATTATTCAGTTCCTTGGGATGCACCTGGGAATAAAAAAAATACATATACATAAATTCAAGTTAACATGATTTTTTTTTCACTGGAAGGCTAAACTCACATCAAACTCCAGCAGTGTGTCAATCTGTGTCTGCAGGACTGGCATAGCTTTCAACAGCTTTTCAGTGGTCATGGTCCTCATCACGCCCTCAGCACTGCAAGGATACAACACTGATTAGATCCACCTCAAGCACCAAACCACAACCACAACTCAATGACAGTAAGTGGCTGTTTTTAACAAACCCCTTCTTGACTCTGGTGAAGTCAAAAGCCATTTGGCGGTAGGCAAACGCTTTCTCATTCAGGTACCTCCCATATCGTCTGATGAAGGTTGACATGTCGTAGCCTAAATGCAATAAAACCTACATTAATGCATTGTCAAATTGTATAAAGTCGTGTGATCTTACAAATACGCAGTGTGCTCACCGTGAGAGCCAGTTTTGTCAATGAAGTTGCTGAGGTTGAAGAGGGCGGTCCTGGAAGCCAAGTACTGAATGAATCTCTGAAAAGACACAGTATGACAGAGTGATTCACACGTCAGCAGTTTGACAATAGAAATTAGAAGTTGTTAGAAATATGATTGACAGCTCATCTAAGAAATGTTTTAACTGTTACTATACGGAAATATTGTTTATTTATAAATTTAAATGTCCCTCACTGTTACACCATCGTTTTCTCTTGTTTAAAATCATAAAGAAACAAAATATTTTAAGTTTGAATTCACAGGGTACTATGAGACAAGCCATATTGAGACTTTTTCAGATCATATGAATGGATGGTTTTTAGTCATGTGACTTCAGTGCTATCGTCGCCATCTTGCTTGGCAAACTTTGCTTCCATGGAGTATAGCTCATTAATGTTTGACTTTTGGGTTGCAGAAGCATACTGTATGTAAGCTTGTGAATAATGGAGTTGACTAAACCCATCACAGATCTCTACTTTGTGTAAAGGCAAAGAGTGAATTAAACCATATGCAGAACACATTTTGAGCCAGGGCCTAGCCTACCTCATTGCCGTGGACACACATGTGGTGAGTGGTGACGAGGGCCTTAAAGACCACCACCCAGCTGGCATTAGTGGACCTCTCAAACAGTGTGTCAGCCATCTGAGGAATGTTCACATTGGTGGTGTTGGTGGCTGACACCAGGTCTGCAACATAGACAAAAGGACAGCATTGTTAGACATGCATCTTTCTGTGACATTTAAAGGACCAAACTATAATGTGTACTCAAAGTCATGGTGGTTTGTTCGTTTACAAATGTTGAGCTAATTGCAGAACGGCTCTGATTAAAGTTTGATTAAGCCAACAACCTAATGTTCATTGCAGAGCTCCAGACACTCCTGAGAATACTAAGACAGGAGGAGGACCTGATGCTCATGCAAAGTGGTTTGAGAGCTCACACACACATTCACACACGCTGACAGTGACTCAAAAATGCCTTGTCATCTCTAAATCTATAGACCAAACTATTGCATCAGTGGAAGGTTGTGGAGGTATTTCAAAAAACTGTTTTTCTGGAAGTTTGCTGGCAGTGGCTTCTGCAATATCACAAACTCTAAATAGCAAAGATCTGCTTAAGTCACAATATTATGACTTTTGACAGGCAGAGCGTTTCATCATTTTTGTAGAGTATCTATGGCAAGTGGTTATTGACCCATTCATGTGTACACATATCTTATTTAGTCACAAATTACAGCAGTTGAGTAGGTAGGCTAACCATTTTAACTAACTAACTAACCAACTAACTAACTAACCAACTAACTTTAAGCTCATGTGGCCAATGGTGTAAAGGGGCCTGTTTCTTTTCATGCTAGCTGTAAACATGGCTGATCAAAATAGCTGTGAGTATGATGTGTATAGATGTTCATCATTGTATTCAATATTGTCACACTGACAGCTGAAGGGCTTATTGTGTCTGATGCGGGTGTGAGATGCAGCTCAGAGGCAGAACTGTATTATTGGTGTCTATGTTACTGATAATAGAAGGATGGGAAGGTCATTACATTGAACCAGCTCAGGCCTTGCACCAGTATGGGCAGGGTAGATGCAGTTGATAAACAGGTACCACGGTGAAATGTAACAGTGATAAAAGTGTAAGGACGCTACTTTAGTTAAGGTCAAAACTAAGAGGCAGACTGGTCGAGGGACTTGGAAAGAGATTATTTCTTACATCTTTCTGCCCATCCCCCATATAACTGCTCACACTACACACACCTGTTTTAGCACAAGCCTTAACACATCTATTATCAGCTCTTTGTCAGTCTATAGAAGGACATATACAGTGTTCAGCTTTTGTTGTGGAACCTATGACTACCATACAATGAGTAACATTTGTGTTGCTATGCCACATAATGTAAAGTGAGCAAGAAACTATTCATATTCACATTTTTATTAGAAATCAAAATTTAAATTTAGATTTGATTAATTGCCTTGTCTTTTAGTTACTAATTATCTTCACCTGGTTTAGCTTCACAAATGTGATCTCAATATCACTTAAGACTGTATTAGGTATGACAAAACAACCACTGACTGAATACATCCTTAAAAAGTGGACTTTTGAAAACATCACGTGGTCACCTGACAGATGGATGTAGATGGTTCTTCTTTGCATTTTGTAAAGTAATAATATAACGTTTATAAATTGCACAGATTTGTATTTGAGTTTTGCTGTTGACTTTCCATCATTTAGCATCACTTCTCACAAAATGGCTGAAGATTATTTCCCTCTGCAGTAGACACGCACAGACATGTCCCACAATGCTTCAAATATGATTACGTAACATCATTGCTGGCACCCACAGTTAATATTTCTACTCATGCAAAAACAACATGTGCATTCTGTCACACTTTGAGCTTCACCATTTATAATACTATGCAACTAGAACACAATGTTGTATTCCATGTGATTTTGTGGGTCATCACTGATATCATGACCAAAAAGCTGACATCCTTGCACCAGTCTGTTTGTGTGTGTATCTAATGAGGATTGGCTGAGCTAAATTAAGACTCTTACGGTAATCCACAGCACACACTACAGATCTAAGAATGGACTGTGTTCCACTGGCTTCAACAACAACAAATGCCCACATGCCCAAATATAATGTTTTTTTTTGCATGCATATTTTCCCATGTAAGCGCCTATAGGGATTGAGTAGCTGGAGCTCAGGTGTTTTGACATACATCTTTCTTCACACTGATGTGCATCTGATGCCTATTCCGACCATGTGATCTTCTCCACTCACGTGTTTGACCTCAATAACTATATTTCAAGTGTGTAGCTAAGGCAGCTTTGTCAGTATTGTATGAATGCAGTCAATCATTTCATTTTTGTGTTTTGTCCTTATTATAACCTGATAGCTCAGTGTATTCTTGAAGTAATATTTATTCATCTTCTTCATGTTAGGGGTTGTGGATGACTGGAGCCATCCCTGCAACTATGGGCCTGAGGTGGGTACACCCTGAACAACCATTTACTCTCATATGCATTTACTAAGGGGCAATTTAGATTAAGATAATAATGCAGGTCTTTGGGCAGTGGGGAGAATCCAAAGTACCCAAAGAGAATACTTAGTAGCTTAGTTTATATGATGATATTGTATTGATTTACATCAACTTTATCATGTACACATTTTGCTGTGCTCAATATAACATCACTTTACAATCTTTAACCCCGTCATCTCCCACTCCCCTTATGCCTCTGCCATTACTGTGTCGTCCCCTCCAATCTGTTTCCATGGCAACTACACTTCTCTATCACTGACACGGTTCTGCGTCCACCCCAATTGTCAAAGCCGCATATAAACCATATAACCCACAGTGTGTCTAATAATGTGTCAATGCTTTTTCCGTGACATGCAAAAAGTGGCCTACTTACAGGAGGCATGTTTAGACCTAGTTGCCCTAGAAATCAGGAACCACATTGAGGGTATTTCGGCAACTTGATTCATTTACAAAAATAGAATAATCAATCAATCTCCTTCACCATTGTCTGCCATCTCAGGGAGTGTTTTAATGTAAAGTGTAGCCTATTGCATTATGTCTATTTGTGGTATAGCTTGTATGGATACAGTAAGCTAAAACGCAGAATGAGGAAGCTGTAGTCAGAGTCTCATTGTAGCTTTAGCATTGTCACCTTTGGCTGTGTAAATAATGCACGGCAGTCATTGGCTGAATATTCAATTATTCAACAGGGAGCGGATCACAAGATATAAGGTCTTAGCCCAAGACACAGGACCAGACCTGGCCCGGCCACACTACACACAGTATCTGCATGCAGCACCGTGCTCTGGACTCTCACTTACGGTTTGTGCCTGAAGACAGTGATTAATCGTGGTTTATCATATGGTGAGCACGGCTGTCAACCCTAGATGTGTCAATAAAGCATGTGAGGTTTATGTGCACCAGATGTGACCTAACTCATGCAAAGCAAAATGTAGTTTACAGTGAAACCCTAATGCTCAAAGCAGATATACATTAGTTTATTCATGTTCTTCCGCTTATTGCATGCAGACAGAGGTCATAAGTGACTGGAGGATAGCTAAGCAACTATGGGCCTTGGGCAGGGCACCGGACATTGGACAGTTAGTGGCGAGACACTTACACTGATAGACAATTGTTGACTGATTGTTAAACCCTGTGGCATTGATTTTGGTGTGGTGCCAAAAGCTTCTATTTAAAGAAAACCCAAGTATATTTTGTCAAAAGATGGAACCTCATCTTGTTGGCTCAAAATATTACTATAATCAATATAACTACTGAAGAAACATGGCCACATTCCTCTTGCCATTTCATTTTTATCATTTGCAAACCTTCAATAGTGCTAAGCTAATTCAAGAAGGTTCTTGCTGTAGGCACCACACCCATTACACCAAAGACACTTCAGCAATAAGGGCTGATAACACGGGCTCTGGGGGTGATGGCATGTGGCAGTTTGAATCTACAGTGTGATACAGAGGCCTATGGCGTTTGTGGGCCTATAACTGTAGTCAATGTAAAGATGAAAGATGACGATATGCACTTACACTCCAGGTGCTTCTTCTTGGGCGGCATCACCTCATGAGTGGTGGCTTTGCACACAGCCCGGGCCATATCGGATCCCGTTAGCTGGTACTGCGCAGCGGCAATGCGATCCGTGAGCGTTTGGCCCGACATTTTCTTCTCACCGTCGAGTCGACCACCTCAGGAATGAATTTGACCAACGGCTACGGCACGGAATACCCTACGCTTCCCGTTCCCGTATCTCTCCACTGTAGGCCCGTGTGACCTCTGTGAATTGAGCGGAATAAAAAAGAGCATAGAATGAACGTGAAAGCGTCGACATTTATGCTATTTCTCCCATCAAATCGTGTGTGGTCACGTTGATATTTACGCTCATGGATAGACTTACGCAAGGTTGTGAATTCCCCCACTGCTCGTCCCGTTTTGGGCTAGGGCCGTCTTCAGCACCTTGGAGAGCTAAAGCCACGGGGTTATGTAACACTCCACTCCCTCGGCCCGCAGTCAACGAGCATAAAACGAGACAAACGATGCGCTAAAAGCTTCACTGATCACAAATATAACGTAACCAATTGATAAAATACAAATTAGCACTCCTTAGCTCGGTCAACTATCCCTTTATGGAGGAGGGAGCATCAGGGTTGACTGCCTTTCCTCTCGCGTCAGTGCAAGGAGAGAAAAAATCCTTCAAAATAATAGCACCACGGAGAATATGGAGCTCCTCTGACGGCGTTTTTTTTTTGCGATTAATTGTGGTTTTTGCTGGTTTTATTCGGAGCTCGACGCAAGATCCGCACCTCTCCCGTCCCTGGAGGTGTCGCCAGCACTGCGCACAGAAGAAATGCAGGGAACAGCGAAGAACAGAGCGGAATTTCCTCGTCTGCTTCCTCCCCGCGTCCCCCTTGCGGTGTGTTTATTTATGTGGCTTGTCAAGGTGCGACTCTACCCCCCCAGTGCAGTGAATGGTGCATGGTGAAGTAGGGTGACTAGGCTTTTCATATTTTTGTCATTATATTAAATAGGCTAATTTATACGGCTAGGATTAGCTTGATTAAATAGTATATACATTGTCTATTTTTCAATTAATTATTGAGACTCCTTGTAACATAATAGTAACAGTTTTCCTCAATAAAAGGGTGTATAACCTATAGGAAAAAATATAATCTGATAATTCTGATTTTATTTTGTTTATTTTATTAATTTCATCCTTTAGGCTAGTGCAGTGTTCGTTTCTAAATGGGGGAACCCCTGCACAAGAGTGGCCCTCATTACTCATGACGTACGTAGAGTGTGTGCGTGATTACGTCATCCCGTAGACGCAACTCGAACGGAGCCACGTCCACAACCAAACCGGAGAAGCAGGAAGTCGTCCCAATGCCAGCGCTACATTCATAACTCCTCGAACAGTAAGTGGCTTTTATCAACTGGTGAATGGACTACAAATGTATGCCTTTGTTTGCATTTGTGTTCGCTAACTCTGAAGCTATTTTCTAAGTATAATGTCTCGTTTTCATTGCAATTCAGTTATGAATTGCTGAGCTTATCATATTAATGGTAGTAATTCAGTCTATACTTTGCCCTTATTGTACCACTATATATGGAAAGTCTAGCAGGCCCATTTATACTTCAATATATGTTTTGAGTTGTGAGTTTTAACCATTATTATTGCTAACCTGCTCAGTGTAATTGCTGTTTCAGTGGCAGCCCAGTTACTTGAAGCAACCAAGCGCTCAAGCCTGCACCCAAAGCCTCCTGGGTTAGTTTTACAGTATGGCACAGCTGGATTCAGGACCAATGCCAAACAACTGGACCACATCATGTTCAGGATGGGACTACTGGCCACGTTACGCTCCAAGAAGACCGAGGCTACTATTGGAGTGATGGTCACTGCATCACATAACCCAGAAGTTAGAAGCTCCCAGTTCACCAATTTAAGTTAGTTATCTTGTCATTGATACATCACATTAATGATGTCTGGGCCTAATTTATAGGAGGATAATGGAGTAAAGCTGATTGACCCGATGGGGGAGATGGTTACTCCGACATGGGAAGAGTATGCTACACTACTGGCCAATGCAGAGGAGGAAGACTTACTCGCGGCTTTGACGGACATTATTGCAAAGGAGATAATAGGCATGAGCCAAGAAGCAAGTGTGTTTGTGGGCAGAGACACCAGGTTTAGTATTTTTTCAAAATGTTCACGCTATATTTATTATCTTTAAAATAGGCCGAATTAATAATAATACAATTTCACAAAATAAGAAATAGCATTAATGCAATATCAGCAAACCCAATATAATATATAATAAATGTACAGTGATGTAATGTATAGTGTCACTGTGTACAGGAGCAGCAGTGCCAGATTTTCACAGGCTGTCCTTGAGGGAGTGTCTTCTCTTGGAGGTCACAGTAAAGGTTAGTTTTGGATTGTAGTTGCTTTTAAATGCATTTATGATTTAACATTTTTCATCTTTTCCTCCATAAAGACTATGGCCTGGTGACAACTCCACAGCTACACTACATGGTTTGCTGCCAGAACACACAGGGCAGATATGGAGACCCTACAGTGGACGGTTACTACAAGAAACTTTGCCAGGCGTTCATACAGCTCATCAATTATGTCAGTAATAAAGTGTGTCTTTATGAGCCTGTTTGTGAACCAATTTTTACTTTACTACATCTACAATCTAACAGGCATCAAACTGTACAGACGATCAGAAGCACCTTTTATTGGATGGAGCTAATGGCATTGGGGCTTTGAAGGTCCGAGACATGGAGAGTCTTGTAGCCAAAGAGCTGCAGATATCACTGTATAATGATGGCAGCAACGGAAAGCTTAATCATCAGTGTGGGGCAGATTTTGTCAAAGTACAACAGAATGCTCCAACAGGTGGGACAAACATTAGGCTTATCTATGGCATGATGTTAAGTTTGGGTTCTAACGTGTTTTTCCTCTTGGTTTTCTGAAGGTTTTGAGCTAAAGCCCGGAGAGCGCTGCTGTTCCTTTGATGGAGATGCTGACCGTATTGTTTACTACTACAGTGACTCTGATGGACAGTTTCACCTGTTGGACGGTGACAAGATCGCTACACTTATCAGCACTTTCCTCAAAGAGCTACTCACACAGGTGCACACATGAATACTGGCCACAAACAGTTAGGAATATTTCACATTTGGATGGAAGTGTGCATGTTCTGGTGATAATCCAGCATTTCATGAATATATATATTTAAGATATTTAAGTATAACCGGGTTGTATTGAATTTCATTAACTTTATGACTACTATACAAAAAAATAATAAAAATGTATTAATTAAGACATATTTTAGACACTGAAATGTGCATTATTATATCGGCGAAAACAGCGTGTCGCCGATATTATGGAATCACGTCGGTGTTCGTCCGCGTCCGCGTCCGCGTCCGCGTCCGTAGATCCTAGCTGTGAACGCGATAACTCAA
>JAVQKC010136237.1:0-12223 GCA_036025475.1 Philypnodon macrostomus
TTGTTTTGAACATTCATTGTGGTAAATAGATCAACATATATCAGAAGCCTTTAGGCCAGAGAATAAATATATAAAATAAATATAAATCTCAGCTCACCCACCTTTCTAACCAGAACTGAAGAAGTCTGCTGGATTGGCAGATGAAAGCTTTTCAACAATCAAGACCTTGTCCAGATGCCCTTTCTCAACGTTCAGAATGACCTCTACCTGGATGAATGACAACCTTCACCGTCGTCTTTAGGCCAGAGGTTTTATAAAGCACAAATGCATTCAAGACATTTGAATAACTTTGTCAAAAGTTCTATTTTCTTGATTAAGATATAAACAAAACTAAAGATAGACTAGATATAAATAAATAAAAATACATTAACTGTTATCCAGATGTACGTTCCCTGAGGTCTTTTCACCCCCCTCCCCTCTCTTCTCCACCTTAATGCACTCGACCAACACCTCCCACCCATGGGTGCCCTCCCTTCTCCTGTCTCACATAGTCATCTTTCTGACAGAGCATTCACACATTTTGAGGGCAAACACATTGTAATTTTATAATGAAATATATTGAGATGTACTGTCTTAACCAAAAGACCAGACGCCTTTCTGTGTCTTGTCCAACCTGTATAAAGTTTGAATAGTTGACTCTGGCTGGTAGTGGAGTGTAGTAGCAGGTCTTCCAAATGTGTGTGTGTGAGAGAGGAGGGTTAGAGAGAGAGAAGTGAAAAAGGGTGAGCGGCATCAAAGCGTTGCTCTCAGCTGCAGCTGCCAAGCCTCCTCGTCCCCAGTTAGCAGCCATCCAGCTGTCAGGCTGCGCGAAGAGGAAGAGAGGGGGGAAATCTCTCACCAGCCATATGGTCCCCAGCTCTGTCGGAGACACTCCACGCTCCGTGGGCAAATGGCAAACTCATATATCTAATCAACACTCTTAATATCCAGACCTGAGACCCTGGGTATTTTCAGTGCTTTGCCTTTCATCGACCTGGCATACGGGGGTAGATGGGATATGACCAAGCACTTAGTGTAGTTATGGTCCCTGCCAGCTCTGTGCATGACTGACGATTCTGTGATAAATATTATTAGAAACATTTTAAACCTTGGTCAATGTTTATGTGACCCACACACAGGACCCAAAAACTGGACACCACCCCAAAACTGGACACCACCAAATGATTTGTCACTAAATTCAACACATATACACAGCATCAGAGGCCTTTGACCTATTTGACCTATGGAGTGTGACTATGTTTGAAGAAGAATTTTTAATTCTTTAATAAGAAGAGTTTTTATTGAAAATCCTTGCATATAATTGCTCTGATTTATTCCTATTTGTAAGAAAAATCATACAATCCAAAAGCAGACCCACAGCAGGCCAACACTCCAGACACCTGATGTTTCTCCATCTGAAACATTATCTTGACAGTAATATGTGCTGTGGATTGACTTGAACCCCCCCTTTTAGTTGAACAGAAGCTGTTAGCTTTAGCACAGCTAGCCCCAGAGAGAATAGGCTTGAATATGGCTTTGTGTTGTATCTGTTAGCGGGATGCTACACCTGCTCATCTAATCCTGGCAGGCCTGTGCCTTCAGTCTCTCTCGCTGCAGAGTAACGGACGCCTTATGGCAAGGCAAGCCGCTCCGAATCACGGGGAGGTTTGTCAGTATTACCACAACATTGCTGTGTAAAGCTTGGAAACAACTATAAACCCCACCTCACTGGGACTGATCCCTCCCAGTTTCTTTTCAGCAAACACTTATTAGAGCAACGATGGAGCATGTAGCCCTGGAGATGAGGTGGTGGAGTAAGTAAGAACAGAAGGGAAAAGGTCTAAAGTAGTAATCAAAAGTTAAAGATGGCAGTGCACAGGGACATGAATGGTAAAATGAGTGTCTAGCTAATCTTTGCTCAAGCCAACAACCTGAAGCAAAGGCTATTAAGAGCAGAAAGAAGTGAGCTAGAGAGCAGTCTCAGATGGATATGGCAGTAGTGATGGTTTGGAGGGACGCTAACTTTAATGGCCCCACTGGGTTTTTAATGAGTGTTGTGCCCCAAACAAAACGAGCTAATTAGTGTTATCATCCATATATCAGACCCTACACACAGCCATGCATGCATTGGCACACACACAATCTCACTCTCACAATCTCCCTCTGCCTCACCAGACTCTTCAAACCGTTCAAAGGCATATCTTTTTTATAAGCCCGTTACATGTTTATCTTTAAAACATAAACTAAATAAATGGAGTTGTCCGCTTTGATCAGAAATTACAAGAAAAGCCTCGGCCATATTTACTGCATTCCAATCTAAATTGACGGTTTCGATGTATGCAGCCACACTCACTTAAGGAGCTTTTGATTCCTTTTTTCCCCCCACTTCCACACAAGTGCACACTCTAAGACGCAGAAGGCCGTGCCCTGTTTGTGAGCCGAGCGATTATGTCTACACTGGTTTAAAGGCAGGATAACAATACCACGATTGGGCATTGGGGGGAGAAAAAACAGAAAAGGGCTCAAGCCAATATATCCAGGCATTTGGACTCCAAGCCGCTGTTATACCTGCTCGTAAGCCTTGTGTTTGTCACGCCATCGCCTCTGGTTGACCATGCCGCTTCGCCAGCCCCCCACTTTATTTCTCTTGCACTAAGCCTATTATAAAATCAATAAACAATTGAGCTTTTTTCCAGTCCTTTTAAATCTTTTTTCTCCTCTATATATCCTCTGAGATGAAGGGGAGGCATGCAGGCGGCTCTGTGCACAGCGCAAGGCAGAAAGAGCAGGCTGAGAGAAACACATACACAATTGTTATGGCTTGCCTTTTTAATGCTGGTTTGAACCAATTGGCTTTTGCGTAATAATCAATGGTGTACATTCTTGTATATGTAAGCACTACAAACAGCCATATATGTGTTTTTTTTTTTTTTGCCATAGTTGACAAGCCATGTTGACCAACAGCCCATAATCATGACACTCATTTGAATTGCCTTCATATCTGTGATTTACCCAAGCTTCATGTGTTTGGGGGAAAAAAATCACTATTGTCCTCTGTCTGCTTAGGAGATGCTAACAAAATAGGTGATTAAACATAGTTTTCACACAAGGCTATTTGCAGTTTCCTCTCATCAAGCAATAACGTTTACTCATTGGGTAGAGTAAGCTCAAGCAAATGATTGAGGGATTTTTAATTGTCATATTCTTGAAATGTAATAACCCTTGAGTTGATAAAAATCAACAAACACCAACTTTGACAGCTGATTTTCAAATTAGGCATCAGGAAAAAATAGCGTTTACAGATTTTAATTCCCTTTGTCAGTTTAAACTCATATTTCAAACTCAGCGGTGGGGAGATGACAATGTAAACCTCTTTTATTCCAGAAGTCGCACAAAAGTTGGAAATGGGAATGTTTGCTACAACGATGTATCCCCCCCTCCCTTGTCTCCCCCATTTACCAACATCCCAGTTTGTTTACTCCTCAAGTCTTCTTCGCCGAGTGCAGATACGGTAATTATCGGTGATCAAAAACTTCCAGGATATTCAGCAGATGCTTTTGATGTATGGATGACACTGTCTGTCTGTTGCCATCATCAATTGCACAGAACACAAGCAATTTGTGTTTATCCCAAGTACATTCCACTGATAAAGCAAAAGTATAACTCTTGTTGACTAACAAACTAAACCTAAGTTTCACATTATCCAAATCATTCTTTCAGTTTAGTCCTCGAGCTGTCAAGGCTAGATTTATTAGCCATGCTGTCCGTAGTCCAGTGGGCGAACTTTGACTGCAACAGATTTCACCAAGCTGTTGATTGCGTCATTTTGGACATCATTCTTATAGCTAGCCTCCATTTTGGCCCACCCTTCCTTCAACATGCCTGCTATTGGCTGACCCCTCAGTTAACCACGTTCTCATTGGCCAGCCACCTCCACCCCTCGCCTTGAGCCAAGCCTTGATTGGATGACTCAAAGGATCTCTGGAAAGCTCTTGTCAGGGATGGCCTTAAATGGACAGAGATGTGGACTATCATGGTCAACTGTCCCATGCTTTCCTTGGCTGCCCATTTTGGTCTATGGAGACAGTACCCAGTGTGGGCTGCTTTTGGACCAACATTTGGCCGGCTCAATGCTATATTCCCAGGGTTTGTCCCCCATAGAGACCCTGTGTGGGCCGCTGGTGCTGACTGAGCTTGAGGCAGCATGGTGTGGCCATGTGTGTCACATCCCCCCTTGTCCTGCCACCAGACGGAGGGCTATATCGTGGCCATCGTCCTGTCACACTTGGATCATGCTTCTTCGCCTCGGTTTGACAGTGACTTGCCTCAGTGACAATTATCATAAAAAGCAAGTCAAGCTCATATGCACCTGGTTCAAAAGGGCTGTAGACTTTTGGATTGGAAGAAATTTTACTTTTCGACTCCCACTGCTGTCAAGCGCAACGTTTGATTTCCATGCAGGGCTTTAGGCTTCACTGAGACAAGACTCCAGTCACTTTTCACATGTTTTTGGTTCAATTCCTGCATACCTTGTTTCACCAATAAAAAGCGGTAAATGTCCATGGCGTAGAGAGTGAACTTCAACCTGGATGCCTTTCTCAGCTTACCTTGTTGTGCACCTGATACATACTTTGACATTCGGTGTTCAAGTTGGTTACACTTTACATTGTGTTAAGATACAAAAAAAGTCTATTGAACAATTTTGTGATATTTCTCTTGTACCGTCAAATATGCCTGAATGAGTTAATCAGAATAGGTTCAGCACTTTAACCTGTGCCATGCTCATTTTCACTCTCACAGGACTTTCAGTTTGACTAATCTTAGCTCTTTGCACACATGCCTCCTTCTGTTAGCGAGGCCACTATCACACCTCCATTCACAAAGCGCATGAGAGAAAACCTATGAGCATTCCTAGTCCCTCCTTTTTCTCCCTGTGTTCTGCGTCTACCCCTTATTTCCACTGGGAGGAACACTGACCTCATTTGCGAGGACAATAACCCCCTTGACTTTGGGGATTAAGACATGAAACCTTTGTGGATTAATTAGGTTCAGAGCTGAATTCATTTTGTCGCCATAGAAAAGCCAAGAGAAAAGAGGAGGATACTGGCTGTAGGGTTTAATATGAAAATGCTGTTTGGCCAGATAGATATATTAAAAACCAAATGTTGGGCCTGATCACATTTTAAATCCTCCAATTGAATAGGACTGTGATTGTCTGCTGAGCTGTGTGTGCATTAGCATTGGAAGTGACAGTAACACAAACTGTCAAATCGTAGCACGCATTATAGAGTCTTTAACATTGGAGCTGACTTCAAACCGGGGGTTTTTGCAAGCATGGAGACAATGTTAGCCCGCTGAGCTTAACTCTCTGGCAAGGTTACACATGCAAATATGGTTCGCCGGACTATCTTCAAACCACAATGGGCTGAAGCTTGAATCTGTGCATTCACGCCTCTAGATCTACTCTTAAGCTTGTCACACATAATGTAGCGAGTAGCAGTTCTAACAATGCCGCCGGAATCTCATTGTCTCAGTTGTCGTGGTAACAAAGCAAAGTGTTTGTTTTCCGAGATGCGGGGCAATCGCAATTTAGACGCTTTGCACCTATTGAGTTTTTTTTTTTTTTTTTCAAGTCAAGAGCATATGTTATTTGAATGTATCTTTAGCTTCGCAAAAAGGGGGCCGTTAGTTCGATGTTTTGTTTACAAAATAACAAAAGCACAACAGAAGATGTGTTAATGTATGTTTCATGTCGGCTCATGCTCGCTGTAAATAAAAGCGACTGTTGTCTTATTAGGGTAACACTTTAGTAACTCGACAGCCCCAGGTATAGCTCCCTTATGGACGCAGTGTTGAACATGTGCTTGATGAGATTCTTTCCTCACTTTCATTTACAGCTCTACTAATGAACGCTTCACTCATTGTCTTTATATTTTTTTTATCTGCCCTCAAGTTACCATTGCCCGACAGCCCACACAGCGAGCATATGTTTATGCTCATGATAAGGTTGTTTTAGCAAGTAAATGTCTTTCTTATCGTCTCCCGCACTGGCACACGATGCATAAACCTTCATGGGAAGATCTCAGAATCTTTTCCAGACCTAGATTAGTCTTTGGATTTCAGCACATAAATCACTCAGAGATTTAAGAGCTTCTTAAAAAGAGTCTCCAGTGTATTGTTTGTGATAGAACTATTTTCACTCATCCTGGAATCTAGATGACTAGTATTTAGACTCATTTTGATCATATTAATATTTATGCAATTGGGGATACATTTCTAATGAAGTAAATACAACAAAAAAGGTGAAGTGCATTTTATGAAAATGTTAAATGTGTAATCTGTATGGACACTACAAGATCTGTTTTTTATATTACCAAAATGTTTGAAAGAAAAACTAAATTATCACCTAAATTGAAACCAAGACAGACCAAAGAATTGGGCCTGAGGATTTCATTCAAAGACATTCTCCTCTTCTGAGTGTAGTCACTGTTGAAGGTATCACAGTTTAACCTGCGGGCTTCCATCCAGCTGCTGAAGTTAGCTCCTTCTCTCTCTTCTCTCTGGAGGACACAGGTTTATCCAGGGCTTTCACACAAAACACTCTTGCCTTCGTCCCTAGTGGTCCTTCTCATTCCTCCCCATCCTTCCGTCTTAAGACATGCTAAGGCTAAGTCGAGGCTAAGCCACAAGCCACCCTCATGGGGGGACGGATCGGCCAAATGCCACCTCTCCTGGCAGGGCTTGTAGGTATAAGGTGTAATCATGCAGACACAGTCCTCTATAGGCCAGAATCAGGTATTTCCTATTAGACACAGAGATGAACCATGGATTTTCAGAAAGCCGTTCTGGCCAATCCCTCTTGGTCTTCCCAGTCTCAGTGCTTTCTCTTACATCCTGCCTCTGTACCTCATATGCCTACCTGTTTTGCTAATACTTGACACAGAATTCCCGTCTTTTGTCTTCCCGATTTGGCATTCCCGACTTCATCACATCACATCACATCACTTTTTTTTTTTTTTTTTTTGGAGAGAAGGGCAAAAAGAGGATAAGGGATTGAAAAGTTTGTGTGGAGAAAAAGTTTTTGGAGGACGTTTCTGGATAATGTTCACAAGGCACAAGCTGCTCACAGTGTGAATATGGCACGTTGTCAATGAGATCTATTTCCATGACGATTATTTTTATACTCCAACAATCATGGAGCCGCCGACAGCACCACATACACAAGAAAAAAAGAAAAAAAACCCTTCTTCCAATTTGATACACTCTGTAACATTTTAGCGGTAAATACTAACAAAGCCATGAGGGAGAGGAGACAGCGATATAACGTCAAGATATCAACCTTCTTTTCTGGTTCTGCAAATCCCAGATCTAGCTTGACTAAGTGTCCTGTTGAGTTGTCAAATGTAAGTGCACCAGAGCTCGGGCTGATCACATCATACTCTCCATTGCTCAGTGTTGCGGTAAATGCAAACATCTTGATGTCTTTCAGAAAATGTAGAACGCGTTGGACAGGTGAGATGCTGGAGCGTGCATCACTTTTAAAGACGTGTTAGCACTGTGTCACCCCTCCCCATCTGTAAGCCTCAGATTGGCATGTATGGATTCCATGTGTGGCCATGGGAGGTTGCAATGTATCCTGTATACTTGTCTGTTTTCTGCTAATCCAACATTTTTCCGTTTTTGTACAGACCCAGTGAAGATGATTGTGTAATTGAACTTTAAGCATTGCATATTAGACTCAATATTGTTGAGTAATAGTGTAGTAATGTTTGAGTTAGTTTTTTTGTAATGGCATGAGTTTGTTATGCCATTTTGTATAGCCATGTTCTCAAAAATGTGTTGTTGACTTCACTAAAGAGTTGATTAAAAACTCAAACTTTGTAACATGGTTGCTTTAAGATGTGAACTGTGTAGGAATAATAGTTGTAGTTTAATGCATCTTAAAGACACCATATTAATGGTTAAATTCAACTATATACTGGTACAGAAATAGTCTTCAGCATAGCGTTAGTAGTATATAAAATGCAATTCCAAGCATTTGCAGGTTTATTAAGCCATGTTGACGAGCTGACTTTCACTGATTTTAGGTTGGGACCAGACATTAAGTTTTAATTGGCTTGAGAAAACTCACAACTAACTAAAAAGAAAGTGAAAGCCCATAATGTTTTGGAAACTGATGCGTTACATGTGTGTTCATGAGAAAGTGTTTCCTCTTGCTGTATGTTCAAAAAAGAAAAGTCTTGTAAAAAGAACATTTGTCCAGTCTATCAAGAATATGGCAACCCAGCAAACTGATTTGGAATGCACTGCCATATTCAGTGTCACTATTTGACTTGGAGCTTGGCAGGCTCGTACAGGGTGCAGATTGAGAGACAGTGTCACGCCGAGTCGGAAATGTCTTGCCTTCTTCATCTGCCATCTTTTTTTTCCCCCCATTTTAAACAAGCCTCAAATGATTAGTCTAGTCCATTTTACCTGTTTTTTTTTTACCTGACGAAAACTGACGGGGCATATCAAAGGCATCACTACCTTTCCAAAAGTGTGCACACCACCAGTCTTCCTTCTTCCTTGCGTCTTGCCTGCTCAGTGGGCTGTTGGAGGGCTTTCTGCTAGACAGAAGGGCTAGGCTGCAAAGTGGGGCGCGAGCCAGGCTTCTTGATGATTTTTTCGGGGTGCATCACCATCTTTTCTGGACGCGCCAAGTGTGCACCAAGGCCATGCCATCCACTGTAGAGAGTGTAAGCTGGGGGCACGCCACCCTCCCATCTCATCTTCCAGGCGTCTCGGAAACACAAAGCTGCATGTGCCATGTTAAAGACAAAACCCGTGATTTCTGTAGGCAATAAAGATATAATTCGGCGAAAGCTGTAATGAATGTGGCGGAATGGTTGTCTAGTGAAACATTTTGTGAACTCGATTAGAGGTGCTAAAGCGTTTATTTGCTAAGTCTGTTATTGCGGACATAATTTGCGGTGGCAGCTCGGTTTACCTAATTTTATTTATGTATTCCCATGGTCAATGTTATTTCTAAATGAATGTGAGATTTTGTGCAGAGCTAATGCTTGGATTATACTTGTAACGAAAGACTACACAATGCTCTGCTGTGTATTAAGCTAATCCATTCAGTTTACTGGTCCCCATTAAGGCGCCACAAAAAGTCTAGATTTAAATGAATGGTAATGAATGTCTGTCTGATAACTTCTAATTGAGAAGGCATCGATCTTATTCAGCAGCATTCCTATTCTCTTATGAGTTGACCTGTAAGGCTTATTGCACCTCGCTTTTTCTCCTCTGTTTTTGTGTGCTCCTTTTTCTCAGCCTAAATTAACGGCACATAACACAATCGATGGATCCCCGCTAATCGCGTTAGACGTTTTTGTTTTAAAATACCAGAGCCCAGCTGGTGACTCCGAGCACTCATCTGCTTGACTCCTCTCTCCTCTCCTATTTCTGTTGCTTTTATTCTTATCCTTTTGGCTTCAAAAAATCATGCTTCCTATTCTTTCATTGCATCTCTAACCCTTCTAACACTTCTTTTGGGATTCAGAATTTGGCTCGAGACTGAGGATTTGGCACAAACTTGACTATAATTCAACCTTCAACAAAACATAAAAAATAGAAATAAAGAACGAAAAATAATAAAATAATCATCAATCAATTGTTTCTTTGCCCATATATGATTTGATATGAGTATGGTAAAAAAAAAATGTATGTATTGTATAGTAAACAACTATCCCTTCACTGTTTGAGGAGAGAACTTTGCCAAAATCACACATCTGACCATATGTATTCTTTTTGACAACGTTATATGAACATTGGATGGACATTGGTTTAAAAGTCTACTTCGTGTTAAAAATGAATCCTGTAAAAAATCCTGTACTTCCTTGTTCCCTATGCACTTGCATCCTATTCTTTCTGTGCATCTCTATCTCCTCACTGGTTTGCTCTTCTCTGATGGGAGGGGAGAACTTGGCCCGAATCCTAGGTATCACATATCTGACCATATTTCAAGCCCAAATGAAGCATGTAAAAAAAAAAAAATCTTGCTTTAAAGGTCAGACATTAATGCTGGTAAAAATTGATCTGTGGATTTATGAATTTAGGCCTGTTGTCGGGGCTCCTTTGTAATGGAAGATTCAGTGGGGGAAGCTTAACATTGCATTGTTTTGCTTGACAACGCAGCCACGAGAGCCAGTGCAGCTGTTCCCCGTGCTCACAATGGCAGATTAATTAACACAATCATGTGGCGCTGGCTCGAGCTCAACAGCCAGGTCTGCTCAGGGATAGATAGGTAAATCCTATACATGCATTTCCAGACGACCACTGAACATTCTTGTGATGCCTCGCCATAACTAGATAGATTGTGGTGGCCAACTGGTCATCACTGGTGTTCATAAAAACATTAAGCTTGAAAAACAGGGGGATCTTTTTCTAATTGGTCTGATTAGATTTGTGTTGTTTTGTGCAAAAGATTCTTTCAAATGTAATTGAAATGATTTATTTGTGTGCGTGGACGTGTGCTGTTTGTGTTTCATTTAGTCTCTGTGTAAACATTCAGCTATATACAAAAGAGTTATATGGAATAATGTGGATATATGTTTGTTTGTGTTTTTAGCATTTTTCAAACTTACGCAGTGATGTGGTGAATTTGTAAAAGATTCAGGTGAGACGGACCATTGACACTGATCATCATCTATTCATTTACGCTTAGCCACAACTTCCCTGAGGCAGACTACCATGGCAGTCATACCATGGTTGATGTGTCTTGCCCAAGAACACAACAGTATATACTGAGGAATGTGTGTTCTGTTAGTAGATGACCTGCTCTACCTCCTGAGCCATTCCCGTCCCACACTCTTAGTAACACCCTATACGACCTTATGACCACAGTTTAAAGACAGATTTTTAATACAAACACATGCCCTGTGTGGACGAACTGAGCACTGCTGGTGTCGAACCACACTTATGTTTCTAACCACATTCTTGCATGATTTTATTGCCCTATGTAATGAGAAACTGTTACTATATAACTTCACATTGGATCCTGTTAACGCTGCCTTACCAGGAGAACAAAATTACCAATTACCAATACGTTTGCATCCCTCAATAACCTTTCTGTCAGCGGTATGTGTGTTGTGTCTATGTATAGCCACCTTGCTTCATCCCATTTAAGTAGCCATCGCCATTAAACAAGGCTCCTCTAATTAAGATTCTGCTGGCCGACCCGTCTCTCTTACTTACTTAGTTCCCTGACATTTTAAACTGTCTATTATGCCGGCTGGCTTTCAGGTGCAATGCTGTGTAAATGGCAAGTCAAAAAATTATGTATCTTTTACATACAGTTATCCATCAGGGAACAGGGGGGTGGAGGGAGGAGGAGGCGGGCGGCTGACGGATCGCAGCCCGTGTTTAAATTATTAGCGGACGTTGTGATCTTTCCCGATTGATCATATCACTTTACGTCCGCGCTGTCACTCTATTAGCACCCTCCCTACTCCTCCCTATTCCGCCCACGCTCCCTACCCATCAACCCCTCCCTCCCCTGTCCTCTGCCCCTCCGCCTAGCATGTGCTCTTTATTCATTTATTTTTTAGTATTGCATTTACATAGGCCAACACCTCAATCATCAACTCACGCATTGTTAAATAATATTACTGAAGTATTCAAAAAGTAGTCATCCATATATATAAATAAATCAATAATTTACAATGTTTGAATGTACCATCTGATCTTTTAGTATGTGCTACACTGTAAGCTGAGTGGAAAAAATAAATGATCAATTATAGAATAACATAAATATAACTCATTTTACCTTAAACAGTTGTCTGTAGGTGCTACTGAAGTGACGTGGTGTGTGAGAAATAAAGTAAATTTGAGAAAACTAGCATTGAAGTTCAAATCTATAGACACAACTTGATCAAATGTAATACAATGAGCGACCTCCTGTATAGATTCTTTTTACTGTTCATGCTGAAGCCACAAATTGTCTCAAAAATGCCCAAAATAATTATTATATTTTTCGTATTGCGTAGCTGACCTAATGCATACATACACAGACAACATATCGTGCACCTCTCTCCTCTTCTATGTTTTGCATGACCGCAGTTTGTCAATATTTTACCCTTGGCCCATCCCATGTGTTGATATAATGATCACTTAACAGTCAAGAGTAAGGCACGGAGGAAATTAGGGCGTCGGCGGCGGAGAGGACAACAACACTGAAGCAATTATGTTTCTTTCAGCC
>JAVQKC010136240.1:0-17079 GCA_036025475.1 Philypnodon macrostomus
ATATATATATATATATATATTTTTTTTTGTTTTGTTTTTTATATATATATTCTATATCTCTCAATCTCTATCTCTCTCTATCTCTATCTATCTAGTTTAATCTTGGAAGTAGTAAGTAAGCCTTGCACCTCTTGATAAATTAAAATGTATATTGTCTATGCGTATGTCTATAGTTAATATAGTGTCAGCCTTATTAAGGGTAAACAAATTTCAGCCATATTACTGCATATTTCATGTTTTTCCGATATTGTACAGCCCTACTCTTTATAGTAGTATAAATATATGACACATCTGTGACTCTCATTGTCCTTTTTAGATGCAGGTATGCGTGACGTGGTTAGTGTGTGCTGGGCAGACGTGTTTATGCTCCTGGCTACTCTGGTGAAGAGGGACAGCTCAGCAGCTTACCCATGTGTCTCTGCGGCTCTGGGAAGACGTTGGCGCAACTTTGCAGGTACCAAGACACTGTGTAGATAAGTGTGAAATGTACATACAGTATGTTGAAAGAATTGCCAAAATCACTATGGCTGAGAAAGACCTTTTTTGTACATTGTCAGTGTTTGATAAAAAATTACACTATAGACTATATAATACTCAGCATTCTGGACTATCCTCCCGCCTCTTCTATAGTGATTAATGAGCAGTAAAATGTCTGAAGTATATTGTCTACATTTATACTACTACATATAAAGGGTCCCTCCCTAATATGCTATCTTTTCTTAGCACTACATATATTTTACTAATCCTGTATACTGAGGCAATGCCCTTCTCATATGATTGATCCCACTTTGACTGATTGATCCCACCCTTCTACATAGATAGACGAAGAGACCTCACATTCTCCTACTTTTCACCGTTTGCATTGGGTGGGACAGCAGGAGGGAGAAGGGCCATGGGCCACCTAGGATTGATCTGATTTCGACGAGTTGCTGATGTTCCAGGATCAACATTAAAGTTGTTGGTTTTGGCAGGATTTTAACTGGTTAGGGTTAGAGCCATGGCCATGGTTAGGGTGTGCTTTTTTGGTCCCTGTGTATCATTAAAGTTGTTGGTTAGTGCCAGAATATCAACTGGTTAAGGTTAGGGTCAAGGCCATGGTTAGGGGGAAGGTTCATAGAAAAGATGATTCTGGAACAACAACTTCCCTGGAACATCATCAACACAGGGAAATCAGACCTAGGACCTAGTTTGTGGTTTTTCATCAGAGAGAAGGCAACAGCTACCAACATGAATTTTCTATAAAGACTGCACTTGCACTGCAAATGTAAAATGCTAATCTCAAACATGTATAAACAATATGGATACATTTAGCTTGAAATGGGGCATATGGTTCCTTTAGTATAACAAATCACCCATTTTCTTTGGGCTATTTACAGCACAACACAATGTAATTTTCTCTGTCTCCATGCTGTAGACACATTGTCCGTGTGTATGAGTGAGAAGTCCACAGATTCATATCTACACACTGTGGCTCTACAGTTCATTAGTACAGTCTTCACAGAGGAGACAAAGAGACGTGACAGAGGAGACCCAAACCTGACCTCTCCTCTGTCCGAGGTCCTGAACGGTCCCTCGGGTGAACAGCTGTCTGACCTCCTCCTGCAGGTAGGTGGCAGCAGTCTGGTATTATGCTACAATTATCTGACTAATTACAAATTCTTTATCCATACCATCAGAGCTATGAGAAGAGGACATTTCAAGACCCTCTCAAAAAGCACACGGCCAGAGCTCTGATGACACTGATGGCCTGCAGTATCAGAGCTCAAAACCATGCAGCCAATGGTAATATACTTATATTCTAGGGAAAATATAGTTAATATGTTAATATAAAAGCATTACATTACACTGTGTGTGTTTTTACAGCTGGATTAATTGACAGCTGTGTAGCGCAACTGAAGCAGATTTATTCCCAACTCAACCTGGAATCTGCTCGACCTGGCAGGCCTCTCCACCGCAAAAAGGTGAGATGGACCAGGTTCTAGTCTAAACTTTGCACAGCATGTGGGCTTTTTTATTGGATAATAACAACGTCATATCAACATGAGTGAGGAGTGGGATAAATATTATGAACACCGTCGTAGCTCCCAGCTGATTTTTTTCATTCACTATTTTTGACTTGTGAAGGTGGTATGATTAAAGTTTTGTTCTGTTATCAGGAGGATGGCTATTTAAAGGAAGTCAAGCTGACCGCGGAGATCCTGCAGAGTGCGCTTTACTGCAACGATGAATGCAAAGTGAGCCCCTGTGTCTACCTTTTAATTCCCTGCTGCTAATTGGTTTTTAATGGTACCTTAGAGTGCCAGTGGTGCAGCTGTAAATGAGACTCACCTAAATGATCATGGCATGCCTTGCATCTCGGCAACTTTAGTGTTTCAAACTCTATAATAGCATTACTTAGGAAGATTATTTCAGTAGTAGGTCCACCTAAAAAGTGCCTTTTCAATCACTGATTGTTATGTTTTCAAATGGGGACAACTGGTGGTACTTGGGCTAATTCAAGTGTTTTGCTGTTCAGGTTGGTTATGTCCTGGTTTAGCTCTACTTTAAGGTTAAGATTTGGTTAAGTTCTGGTTAACTATTGAGACCTGATATAGACCCAGGCCGAGACGACACCAAGCCTAATCATGGAATAATCCTTGTTTAGGCCTGGTGTAGTGTTTGCTTAGTCTTAGTAATGTCTGTTTTAGTACATCATTTGCTATTTTATTCATATGTTAAGACTCGGTTAAGCCAATTATAAGGACACTTGTAAAGCCAAAGTGGTACTTGCCGCGAAATGAGAGAACCACTGTTGTTTAGTCTACAATGTTTTCTTTGGTGTGTTTGTGCAATGTAATGTTAATTTATGTCAGTACATTTGTAATCATATATATGGAAGGCTTTTGTTATTCATGTGCATGCATGATATGTGTAGGAAAATAAACTGTGTTCATTTGCATTTTAATGTGTAGACCATTGCCACAGACGCCCGTCTCACACTGGCCCTCTATGCTCTTTGGCCTTGGCTCCTATTGGACGACCCCACTCTGGAGGCAGTGCTGGAGCTGCTGTGCGTCTATACGGCCAAGTTCACCACAGGTCAGTATGTTTACGTTCTTGTCTGTAAAGTCTGTGTATTTTAGCAGGGTCTGTGCCTGGCCCGTGCCTGCCCATTACACTCTGTCTGTGGTTGTCTGCCTGAGTCACACACACTTGGCGCTTTAAAGGCCCATTGTCCTCTATACTGACCACTGTATAATGTTGATTTTCACAATAGATGCACTGTCAGGATTCAGGGCTGAGGCTGCATGCTTGTTTCGGAGCAAGTGTCAAAAAGGGGACAAATGATGTTGCAGTCACTGAGAATCTCTTCAGTCAAATGCTTAAATCTGTAGTCTGGAGGTTTCTTAAAATAAGAAATAAAAAAAGAGTTTGTGGGTTGCCACTTTGACCTGGATTCTACAGCAACATCAAATCAGTATTAACCCACAAACACTGATACTGCTGTATTGGCCTGGAAAGGGACTAAAGTAAAATTTTAAGTATGACAGATTACCTTCTTTACGCCATAGAACAAGATCGGGATCAAATTTTAAGGCTTTTTCTTAAACAGTTTAATATTTTAGAGCTTTAAAATCTGCTTGATTGCTTCATGCTTCATTGATTAACGGAGTAGAAATATCGGCAGAGATGAAGACAGAGGCTAGGTTTAACTTTGATAAACCTTGTGTTTTTGATGTTTGCTCAGTCTTTCATCACTGATAGGAAGTTGTATGCACAGTGACACTAAGTACGTGTGTTGTGAATGTCTTTGATTGGCAGCGGTTTCTCAGTGGGTGTGTACGCTCTGATCTAAACCCACTAAAGTGTTGGACCCCCCTTAAGCTCTTGCTGTGTAGTGCCAGGTTTTAGTCAAAGTCAAGCGCAGTATTTCCCTTAAGGTTAACAGAACAGCAGGTTGTGTTCAGGCTGCATAAAGCTAGTTTTAGTATTACACCATCTACCCTCGGGCTAGCATTTAGTCTCTGGAGACGGCCACATTTTCACTCAACATTTCATCTTGAACCTGGCTTCCTTCTTCATCCACAGCTCTGTTCAAACTGCTAACTCTATTCAAACTGTCATTTTTATTTAGGTCTTTGCTTCACATATCCATTAAATAGTTTTGGGGCATTCCCCGAACACCCTTCGCCAGACTAAAGAAAAAAAATATATAATTTTGTTTTACTCAATTAATGTTAATGTTTTCTTTCCATAACAATTCAATTGTATGCACATAGTCCAATATACTTTAAACGTTACCTCAAAGGGAAGTATATATAGATTTGCCAGTTTTGTATTCATAGCCACAGGGCTGACACAGAGACACAGACCATTCACTCTCACATTCATTCACTAGGGGCAATTTACCTAACCATGCCATGTCTTTGGATGGTAGGAACAAACCGGAGTACCTGGAGAGAACCCACAGTAACACAAGAAGGACATGCAGACTCGTTATGACACATTTACAAATAGTCATCAATCTATCTTCTAATAAATATGAATATGAGTCCATGTAATATCAGCTGAAGGGGACCAGTTCTTTCAAGTGAAATCGATTCAGTTTGAAGTAGCTGTCTGTATGATCATTAGGCATCTCTTCTTGTCAGTTTGGCAATACACCAGTGTAGACAGATATTGAGATAACCCCAGGCTAACATTAGCGTAGGCCTGTTGCTGTATGTTTCTATTCAAGGATTAACACAGGCAACGAGCTGTCATATTTTCCAATATGGGGCATCAATCAGCGTCAAACCGTGTGGTCACAGTGCTCACTCTAAAGCTTGTTGATTTCTGTATTTTCGACATAATGTACAGCTACTGCAATTACTCTTGTCAGTTAGTCAGTTGATGTAAATGTGAAGCCTATGGAGATACGGTGGTATTTTCTGTTTGTAGATATCCTGTATACAAATGAGGTCAATTTGACACTTTGAAAGAAAATCTGAAACATTATAACTCTCGGGGTAGACAATATGGTGTATATATATATCACAATTTTATTAAGCCAAGATCAAGATTTTACTTGACTTTGTATTTTTTAATCTTACACTATGAGTAGCTTCATTTTCACAACTACAAATTCAATGTTAGAATGTTTTCTTTGCCTGTCTCCCAGCATGCAGTTCTCTTTGTGGCAGTGGTCCTGGTGTAGTCCCAGGATCTAAAGGTTCCTCCGGGAGTTCTTTGATGCACTCCATCATGAAACTGGCCTCGGGGGTTGCCCCTGACAACAGCCCCGTCCAGAAGCTAACCTTCTATCTTTTGACAAACCTTTCTGTATCCCGGGACTGCAGGGGTCTGCTTCAAAAGGTACAGTCTAATACACTGTAAATACACTGTAAACCTTTCCTAAATAAAAATGTGCAATGCATGATCAAGCTGTGAAGTTAAATGCAAGTAACAAGTGCGGGCTATAAATGGCATCTTCAACACTTATCTTCACACGTACATGTTTCTGTTAAGTAAGTATTTTCTGGACGTAATAATCAGTCATGTGACACTAAATATGTGCTTTCAAACATCTCTCCTCTTAATTTGCTGCAGAGTAATTTCCTCCAAGCCTTCCTGTTGTTGCCTGTGTCCAAAGTGTCAAGTGCTAAGTCTCCCCCTTCATGTGGCGCTGGTGGTGGGTTGCTGGGTCTATGGTTGAAGCTGTTGCTCAGTTTGTCTGTGGCTGAGGACGGGCAGCAGAGTATCCTTAGACTCACCGGAGCCCTCGACACGCTGGCGGACCTGGCGCTACACCGGCGACATGCACTCATCACCCTCCACAACCTGTGCTTCTGCCCAGCCAATAAGCCCCACGTCATCTCCAATGGTGTGTCTGTTGTATCCGTGATTTTAAAAAAGTTCTTGAAAATTGCATCAACATTTTTGGAACAATGTAACTACAACAAATGCCAGTCTGTGTTAAAACAATATTTGAAATGCTTAAAATGAATGAATAAATTACAACATACAGAAAAAGAATAGAAAACCTAGATTAACACACAGTAAAACACATCTGCTCTCTCATGTGTGGAGCTGTTGGTGGCTGTTGTGGCAGGTGGTAAATGAAAGATTTCTGAGAAAACCACATTTCCTGTATAGTACCACCAATTGTATATCATCCAACATGTATATAGAGTAAATATTAAGGGCACAATGAAAATTAATCTGGAATACATTTACAAATGAAACTTCAGCATGCATCACTGTGTGAACTATACATGTGACTATTTACAATTAATGAATACCCCTAATTATGTTTGTAATGATTTTACTTTATTAATATCTATTTCAGAAAAAGCCATGAAGGCTTTGTTAACTGGTCTGGAAAGTAAGGACATGGAGAGCTGCTGCATAGGAGCCTCTGCACTTTGGTCTTTGCTTCAGAACAATCAAAGGGTAACAACACACTCTTAATTTAATGACGGTGAACTAATAGCCCACTATAGTCACTATATGGAGCTGGATGCCAAATTAAAATAGATAGTATCTCAGTTCTACGGGTATCTGATTTGGTGATTTATTTCACACATTTAATTTCCTCCTAAAGGCCAAGACCTCTTTGAAGTGTCCCTTGATTCGATTGAGACTTGAAGAGGCCTATACTAACTCTAAAAAGGGTATGTTTTTATTTACGTGGACAAAGACGGAAAGCTCTGACTCAAAGCAATTGAGACAACCATGTGTTTTTTTGTTTTTTTTTTCACTCCAGATAAAAAGCAGACACATAAGCAAACGAGAGACTACCTGATGAAGTGCCTTGAAAACCTTTCCCAGCTGCTGAATAACTGAATGCTCTGTAATATTTATTGTTTTGTATCATGTTTTTGTAGTGTTTTTAAATGTATATATTAAATTGTATGTGTTTAGTTTTTACAACATTGTGATATGGTCTTTTTATTGTCACATATTTAGCAAGAGGTATAAGAGAATATGAATGAATTTGGGCATGTTTTATTAAAAAAAGACTGGAAAAATAATGAAGAAAAGCTCATTTACTACACAACTGGTTTCAGAAACGTATACAAAGCACTTTTTTTAACTAAGCTATTGCTATTCTAGCACAAATCACGCGCCAGTGCCTCAAGTGCTGGTCTGTATCCCGAGTACAAGCAGGAAGTGCATCTCTGTTGTCTCTAGTCGTCACATAAATGCTGCTTTCATTCTCCCACTGTGGGGCAAGATGGAAGCTGTAAAAAAGGACCGCTGGTACTTCATGGTACTCATCCTTCTTCCTATTGGTAAAGGTATGTAACATAAATATAAAATGAATGTACTCTAGTTTGTAAGATATCATGAGACTGTATCTTTGTAACTGTTCTGTGAGTTATTGCTGTCGAGACTTTTTTCATATTAATTGAAAATATCAACTTGGCTAGGGCTTCTCACATACTTTAGTGATAATCAAAACTTGCCAGAACTCTCCCTCTCTGTGGATCTCATCCATCGTCAAAATAGTTTCAGTGTCATTTAGATGAGCTTTGAAAAACTTGGAAGCTTGATCAGTAGCTGTTGTCAACTGTGTTTTTGTGTACTGGCTCAGATCTCGTTACCAATCCTCTGGAGACAGTGTACGATCCGTCAGTGTGATAATCTATGCATATTGGTATTCTCAACTAATCAGTGCAGAGGATCAAATCAGATTGAAATTTGATTCTAGGGCTGTGTTAGTGCCTTGTTAGTGACTTTGATTTAAGCCAGATAATAAACAAATGACTAATGTGGTAGTTTGGAATTGGGTCTGTGACTGGTTGCCCTGGAAGTTTGTGGACATACAATGAAAAAAAACTATTGCGGTCATCAACATTTCTGTAAGGACTTTTTTAGAATTTGACCACCAGCCATAACGCCAACTGTATTACTAATGTGTACATAGAATAAACGTACAATGTGAGGTACTTTCACTAATGTGTCCTAACCAGGCTCTGACATCACCTGTAGCAGATTGTTTGTTATTTGTCAAAGCCATCTACCTAAATGTATAACTTTCTATTTACAAATTTTGAAAGGGTCTATTGAAAGTTCATTGGTGTAATGATAATTAATAACAATTGCTAAAACTTGCTCTGTCCAGTTACGGTCCAGCAGACAGAAGCTGTGGGCACCGTTGGGCTAAAGGAAGGCATGGTTCTGCAATGTCTGTGTCCCTGGGATGGCAGCATTACCATGATATCTTGGACCAAAGCCCCAGACAAGACCGCTATAGCAGTGTTTCACCCGGCTTTAGGCACGTCCTTCCCCCAACAGTACAGGGAGCGGATCGAGTTTTTGAGAAGATCTCCGATGGATGGAGGTATCAGGATGAAGAATGTCACACATCAGGATATAGGGATCTATCACTGCTCTGTCCAGACCTTCCCTCAGGGGCCCTGGACCAGGACTGTCCAGGTGGAAGACTTGGGTAAGTCTGGTTACTTGTCTTAGATGCTTATAGTTAATCAAACAGCGGTTGTGAGTAGAACCATTATATGAGGATACATTTATACTGTCCTGTATAAATGTTAAAAACCCATATACCTAATAAAGCCATAGTCTAGAGGTTTCCTCAAATAAGAAATTGAAATCAACATAATAATAATAAAGTTGGCCTCTACAGCAACATCAAATCAGAGTTATTATTGACCAATAGTAGAGATGTGCCCGCATTTGACAGTGCTGTAGAGAGGGACTAAAATAAAACTGAACTACTATTAGTCAATTTTTAAAACAACATCAAAAAAGCTTCAACCATTCCTTATATTAGAAACATTACATTTTTGCACTGAATGTAAAATAGAAAAATCAATGCTTTCTATGCGATCATTTCTACTGCTATCACTTTAGCTCTTACACTTTTACTAAGACTACTACACACTACTGAAATTGGGACGTAGTTGCTATCTCTAAACACAAACTGCTATATTTCCATTCTTTCATCTCATACCTTCAGTCTTCAATCTGTACTTTGTTAAAAGAAGCTGTTTCCTGTGTGCCATTGTGTTTCCTGCAGATGAACCTCCAGCAGAAGATGATGAACATGTGGCGAGTTTTGAGTTTCCTGGCATGGAGCCATATGGGGCCACCTCAGAGCTGGAGGCAGAGCCGAATGAGAATTTGACCATCAGCTGCCATGGCCTACCCAATGTCACTGTATACCAGGTTATCATGGAGAAGATGGTGGCGGGCCTAACCTGGGAGATTATCGCTGTGTGTAAAGAAGTCAATGGTGGTTTACTAAGTGAAGATTACAGTGACCGGGGCAGTATCACGTGTGCAGATAGCCTGGATGTGAGTTTGCACCTGGTTCATGTTCAACAGGAAGACACTGGGTTTTACCGATGCAACTTTAGCACTGAAACTGGACTCCACACCACAACCATGACCCTCAATGTGGCCGACCAAGGTGTGTGCTACGGCTTTCACTCCTCACCACTTAAATTAGGTTAACACTGAAAAACTTCTCAGACTGACATTTTCTACATTTATACAAACCAAGCCAGCTCAAAATTGAGTCGAAACAAGGTCAGGACAAACTATGATCCTTAATGTGGCCGACCAAGGTGTGTGCCACAGTTGACTAAAGTAAATAGAATAAATCCCAATCCAAAATATCAAACACAGACTAGATCCACAACAAGAGTAGAAAACCATTACAGCAATACTAATAAAACAGCACTAACAATAAAAGCCAAGAGAAGAGGTGCTTTTAAGTGAAGATCTTAAAAACAACGCAACTGCTAACAGGACAACTGGAATAATACTAAACCAAGTGTACATCTGTAATGAACCAAGACTAAACAGAAAACTCAAATCAAAAAGCACTAAATCCAGACTATAATAGGACAAAATTAAGTCCATCAAACCAGATCCAAACAATGACAAAACTAGGTCTAAATCATGGAATAAAAACAGGACTTAATTAGGACTAAGCCAGGTCAAAACCACCAAACGGGCAGCAGTTTGCAGGGCTGAAAACTCACTCTTCCGATCGTTCACAAAAGTCTCTCGTTCACGTCTGGTTCACACCTGCTGCACCATGGCTTCCTGTAATATAACACTATCTCAAAGCCCTATTCTGTGTCTTCTGTATGTGTTAGTCTACGTTCATTGTGTTATTTATTTTTTCTTTGTTTTCTAACCAGGTGGCATCAGCCTGTCTGTCTACATGTTTTACGTCTACTGTGGCGCTGGAACTGCCGGGCTGCTTCTTCTAATAGCCATCATTATAGTAGTGATCAGACACAGGTAAAATCCAGCTTTCTCATTCAGGGATTTTCAATTTTTTATAGATTTTTTTATTTATTTTTAGGAACAAAACCAAGCGCTTAGAGTATAGAGTGAAAAAGCTTTATCCACATAGACAGGTAAGAATCGGATCAGCTATTTTTATTTTATATTTGTGTCACTGTTACTTGGCCTTTAATACCTATTATAAAGACCATTTTCTAATAAGATATAGCAGCTTTCCAAAATGTAGCAAAGTATTATATTTATTTATTATGAAAAATGAAACCGATTGCTACATCTTGTCAAGCTGCATCTCCTGTTATTTTTGTTATTAACACGTGAAATACTAACCCTGTCTACCACATATTCACAGCCAAATTACTATGAGAACGTCTCTGTGTGTCGCAGAGAAGCAAAGAGGCCCAGACAAATAAGGAACGGTCCGGTGTACGCCAACCTGCACTACGCACGAGTACACAAGCCCAAGTGTGGTATTTGTAGTCACTCACAACATCACAATATTGTTGTGTGAATGTAAATATTAAGGATTATTTTGTTGTATGAGTTACATAGAGACGTTTACTCATGAGGTGCTGCCATATGCAGTATTGAGGTCACAAAGGTATTCTTAATAGGGCCGCTATCCAGACACAAGCTACAATATTTTAGACATTTCTAACTATAACTGGTGTAAACCTAACTATACCAGGACTAAACTGGGTCTAAGCAAAGCATAACCAGGACTGTATTAGGACCAAACTAGGACCTAACATAATGCATTGTTTCTCAGCTTATGTTAGTCAAAGGTGTTAAATAAGAAGTGCTGCATAACCTTTTGGACCTCTGTATTTTTCCAGTTCTGTGTACCTGGTTGTGACGGCTATATCAGAGTTAACAATGTAAAGCTATTGTTTTGTTCTGTACACCACATACTTCAAAATCACTTTTTTTGACCAAAACATCATTCGAACAGTAACCGTAAGGCTATAAAAAGCTGAGAGACAATAGGCTGTATAATCACTCTTTACTTCCCGAACCCTGGAGTGAAAGATGTGACAAAAGCCGGTGTAATTGTTCTCCTTTTTACTCCCGTCCCTCCTGGTTTCACCATTCTAAGCACCACAATGGCAGTCTAATCATCTAACGGAAAAAGAAAAAGCAGACACTCAGCATTGTAGCGTCACTCGAGAGAACCGCATTTCCCAGAGGGCTTTGTGTCTGGGATGCATTTTACTTAGTCTTATTATGAAAGATATACTTTAATTAGCCATTCCTGTGCTTTGTTTACTCAAGAATTTATATGATTTTTTGGAACATATTTTCTTTATACAGCTATATTTAGGTCTTGAGTCCAAGGGTTAGGGTTAGGGTTATATTTCGAATGCCTTTTCAAAATTATTTTTTTTACATTATTTTTTCATAGTAGATGTTATACTTTTCAATACTAGGCCAGAGGAGGGACTAAAGTAAAATAATAATTATGACAGATTACCTACATTACATTAACAAGGTCAGACTTTATTTATTTTTCATTATTATTTTAATAATTTTTTACATGCACTTTCTTATTTCAGGAAAATTTCACCGCTTCAATTTATTATTTTATTCTATCATATTATATATTATTATGTTCATACAAGATAAGTGTAGGACGGTAACAATGATAACAACGCATTAAAGAGGTTTTCAGTTTTAACCCTGGAGCTTCCCTGATGTATTTATTTCTAATATTGATCAGCAATGTTTAATGTATGTAATATAAGTTATGCATGTTTGTAGAAATGGAGGCAGAGGAGAGAGAGGAAGTGACAACCCAAATATGGACTGAAATGCGGATTATCAGACAATAGATTCAGATCTCTTTTGTGTGTGTGTGTGAGACGAGCAATAATGAAACTTAAATGTGATGCAAATAAAAAAAAAGCTGTTAAACCCACCATGATTTCCTTTGTTTGGAGGAGCTTGACGTGTAAAACCAAAACCTATGATGCACTTTTGCACACACACACACACAACATGGACATTCAGTTTATTACAGTGTCGTCATCAAAAACATTACATATGTACATTTAGTGAAAACTCGTCCTACACTCGTATACAGTGAAAGTGCTATCATGGTAACAAAACGGTGGACACAATACAAAACGGTGGACACAATACTGTAATGTAATAGCTTAACATAAAAATGACTAATAGTGTTGTACAGTCTGCCCTAGGCCCATAGTAGCAGTCAACTACCCACTCCAGAGAAACCTATCACAATACATAAATACTAAATGAAGTAAATGTAGGAATGCAGACCGACACAGTGGTTTCAAATCTAAGTTTACAAAAATAAAGTGACTACGTTTAACGGTACAGTAACATACACAGACAAAAGGTGGAATCAGCGATGCCATAAATAAAAATGACATTTCTGCTTCGCTGCCCCAAACTGATTGTCATCCAGTTTTTGAACAAACCCGTTCTCATTTATGACATTGTGATTAATGACAAGACCAGCGTAACCACATGAAAAAAAGCAAAAAAGCATCGTGAGTCACCAAGTATACATTTGAAAGCCGTTTTTGAAGATGAGATAATTGGTAACAATGGTTCGGTTGGCGGTGACATGACTGGTTTGTATTGGAAGGCACTTCTTACTCATAGATGCAGGTGAGCAGTGACATGCTTTTTTCCCCACACCAAAAACAAGTGAAAATGGCTACTAATCTGGTTGGCTAGCTAACATAAGAGTCTGCATGTCTTCTCCTAGTCACCGTGGGTTCTCTCCACTTACTACCCGATGGCTAAAAAAACATGAATGTGTTAGGAGAAATTGTGCCTGGTGTGTGTCTCTGTGTCAGCCCTGCGACTAACTAGCCCCAACGTAGACACATATTGTATGTAGTTGCTGATAGGATCCACTGCTGTTAAAATGTACAGCACGACTAACCCGTTTTTTTTTTTACTTTATTCCCTCCCCTGGCCTCTACAAAATCAGACCAGATCAGACTTTGTTGGTTATCACTTTCCCCTGGCCTCTACAGACTAAAGACATCTTACTTTACATCATTTTAGCAAACGTACAGACAATACCTTTAAGTTCAGTTTGAGGGACTCATTTTGCCATTGCTCAACTTTACATTACTTTACATACACGAACCACTGTTTGTCAAAATTGTGGCGTCTCACCTACAAAGGCTGCACTTCTATCAAAATAAGCCAAATGTGAGTTTATCATATGAAGTAAACAAGGGCAAACTAAAAAGCACAACAACTACTAAGTATTTTGGTGCACTTTGAAGCTGCTGAGGTCACACGAATAACAAAAATACCCTTTTGTCCATCCATCTACAGTTGACACAATTGATTTAAGGAGCACTGGGAAATCCTATATTACATCATGTTACTATACAGGTTTCTACATGTTCTCTACAGTAGCTGGTTTAGAAAAGTCCCCTTCTTTTCGGTGCTGTCATTGAAGAGGTCTCAGGCTGCAACTGGACGCACAGCCACTAGAGGGCGTCAGTGCTTCTTCCTGGAGCGGACTGTGCTCTCCCTCCTGCTCGTCAGACAGAAAACTGGGGAAGGTTTGTGCGCGATGGATAAAAGTCAATGTCAGGCCGTTTCCTAAAAATAACAAAAGCAAATAAATCAGTGAAGAAGCTCAGTGTTTATTTTATGCATGAGTTAGGACACAATGGCCTTCTCCAGCTGTTGCCTAGTTATAACACTTACCTAACCTTTGATAAACTAATGTGAAATAAGAGACATCCATTAAATAATGTTATCGCAAAGTCAAATATAATATATAGTTTTCAGAAAGAGGGTCTACATCCTTGCCGCAGCGGTGGTGCAGTGGGTAGATGCTCGCCCTTCAACCAGAGGGTTGGTGGTTCGAGTCCCCGCCCGAGCACACACTGTCAGGCCCACCACCTGCGGGAGGTACCCTTAAAAGGGCTGGTGCAATGTGGATCGGGCGGTGGTCGAAGGCCGGAGTTCCCTGCTTAGGCTGCTGCCTCCGCGACCCGGTTTCGGACAAGCGGAAGAAAATGGATGTATGGTCTACATCCTATCAGAAAGTGTTATTATATTCCTCAATTTACAATGACACCTCCTTCAGTAATTGGACTGTCTGAAAAAATATTTGAGCTGTTTCCAAGTATATGTCCACCATGTCTAAATGAAGTGCCACCGGAATAACATTAAATCATTCATCTTCTTACCCTTATTACCGTAAAGTGCAATGGGGGATTGGAGCCTATCCCAGCAACTTTGGGCCTGAGGTGGGGTACAATAGCCATAGTGACAACCTTTTACACATTCATTTACTTGGAGGAGTTCTCTTAACGTATGCATGTCCCATTAGGAAGCCAGAGCACTTGGAAAGAACCCACAATGGAGACAACAACTCCCTTAAAATACACTAGCAAAAAAAGCAAAGCCAAATCCAAAAGCAAATTACAGAACCTGTTTCCAAAACCACAAAATCCATTAAACAAAAAAACATTAAAGGACATATTTTATTTAGTTGTACAAAAAAGGCAAAAAAAAAAATAAATAATAATACAAAAAAATCTAATTATCCCTATTTATCACCTCATATTGGTGCAGTAAAATATTGTTGTGGGCGGCGGAGGGCTGTGCTTTGCGACTGTAAGGTTATTAATAATATATAAGGATGCTGTTCTGGGGTGGGTCGAGGATAGAGTGACTAGCAGGCTGCTGATCATGCACTGAACAGGGAGGAAGTGGCCACTGATCAATATTTAAGAGGAGGCAAAAAAAGAAACCAAAAACAATGCTGTAATCAACTCTAACTGCTACCTCTTAAAACTGTACTGTACACAGCAAGTCAATATAAAAATGCATTTGCCTTGGGAGCTTAATTGAATCTTGATTAAGAAATTAAAACAGGAATTTGTTTCACTGAGAGCAATCTTATTTCAGGGTCATATTGATAGAACTGGCAGAGAGATTGTTTTAGTTTCTGCGCCTTCAGCACAAGTGATCCTTAGCAAACATTGTTTCAGCTATAGAGTTTCTATCCATATATACAGTTACAGCTTTTGTGTGTACAATGATGCTCATTGATTTTATACAGACCTTCAGACATATTATTCCTTTAGTAAAGCCTAGGTAAGCATTTTGTTAGGAATTATTATGTATTTAGTAGAGTTTCAGTTTCAATATTTATTAGATAATGAACCATCACAACAACTGCATCTGGAGGGAACTAGAGTTGAACTTTCAAATTCTGTTTCAGGTAGCAGTGCTGCTGTGGTGCTCTTCATCCACCATGTGTTTGTGTTATTGGTGTGTCCAGTCCCAGGGCAGCTGTGGCTATTTGTTTGTGTGACTGTGCCAATATTATTATTATTACCCCAGTATGTAAACATGAATACTCAAATAATAACTACGGTAAGCTATCAAGGTAAGACCCAAAACCCCTCATAAGAAGATACTCACCAGAGGCGATGCTACCATTAGGCAAAAGTATGGTTGCTGTGGACTGATATATCAAGAACATTTTCAGGTAACTCTTAAAAAAATCTCCAACTACAGATGACCCCCTGCCCATGTTCACCTTGAGCCCCCAAACCCCTAACTCCGCCACTGACACTCACTGTCTATGCAATTAAAACATTTTCAGACTTACATAAACAACAACAGTACCACATACATCATTTGGCAGACCAAAAACATGACCCTAGTCAAGGTGGTAATCAATGTCAAACTGTGAAAATGTGAAAGAAAATGGAGACAGGGAAAGGACAGACACAAAGGTGTTTTTTTTTCTGGTGTGAATAAGAACAGTTCGGAGGTTGTGTGGGTGGAAGATGGGAGCAGCCATAACAGGTGAGTCATACTTCTGGTTTAGTCTTGGTCCTGAATAAAGACAATTGGTTGGGTTCATGATCTAAAATGTGTACTCAAAAAGACAAATTGACAACAGGGTCCAGTCATTTTGTATAACAAATGACAAATAACATGGTAGAAATATCCAAACCAAAAAATGCACAAATGTAAAATTGAATATTTTTTTGTGACTGGTTGATGGCTTCACCTGACCTGCATAAAATGGCTTCCCATGTTTTTCACTGCCAGATGTGATTAAACAACACTACTTTACCTGACAGTGACGAGTTTTTGTTAATGTTGAAAGGCCCAGTAATAAAAACTTTCTGATTCTTAAAACACACCAAAGTATCTGCATTTTGACACTTTTGTAGCAGATTGCAAAAAATGTTTCACTTGCCTTTAGCTCAATAAAAAACTATAGGCCTTATAATGCTGTGACATCAAATGAACAGAACTTACAGAGTGATTCTAAAAGCTTCATCTATAAAACACAATTGGGGACACTTTCTCTCCTCCTCCTCTTTGCACCTAATAGATTGCTAAAACAACTGATGCGCAACCGGGCAAATCCTTCGCACATCTTTGCCAAGACAATCCTTCTTGCCAACCAAGGCCAATTTGGGCAGGAAAAATATCAGAGGCAGCGCTGACAGAGAAGCAGGAGCAGATCTTATCATGTCTCCGCGTCATAAACCGCATTTTCTTAGAAATATATGCAGCAGCCCGGACAAGACAGACAGAGATGTTCAAATATAAAGTGTGCCGCTTGCTATATTTATTCACAAATCCCTGGTTCACTGACGTCGAAAAACAGTCCAATGTAGAATACAGAAAATATAGAGACAAACTACGCCTCCAAATCTAAGTACAGATGCTAAATTTAAAAATAAAAAATCTGTGAAAATGTGTTTTTAGTTGTTAAGGGAAAACTAATGGCTTAGCAAAAAGACAACTAGGCCTGTGCTGTCGTCCCTGATAGCAAGGTGTATATCGGCGAACCGGCCCCATACGTCTGCC
>JAVQKC010136243.1:0-15578 GCA_036025475.1 Philypnodon macrostomus
TGAGTTATTGCGTTCACAGTTTTGGCCCGTTATTAATTAATTACTTAATTAATATTCATTGAAGAAGTACCCAAATCGATACAGTTTGGTGTCTTTATGGTATGTACCTGTGTGCAAATGTTGAAACTGATTCGGCAATTTGTTTTTGAGTTATTGCATTCACAGCTAGGATCTGCGGACGCGGACCAACGTGATTCCATAATATCGTTGTTTCGCTGATATAATTATTGTCAGTTCACTGCCTTTTTTGTGCTACTTAAAAACCTTAATTGCTCGTAAATGTGGTTGGTCACCTGAATGATGATTTTGAACAATTTCACTTTTATTCTTTTATCCTTTGTCCCCTCTGTCTCCGCCCTGCTGTCCTTCTTGGGCATAAATCACCATCCCTTTTTGCACCAAACCAGGATGAAATAGTTTTATCCTTGATTTTACTGCCATTGTGTTTTTTCTCTCAAACTTCTTCCTTTTGGGTCTCACTTTTTTCCTGTGCTCTTTTGTGGACATTGTATGCTTCTCCTCTGCCACGTGCAGGGATTTTTTTTCTCATATCTTCCCTATTCCTTTTACCTTAAAAAAACACATTATATTCTTAGCTATTTGTCTCTGCCCAGTCAGTTGTACAGTCATTTCCAATATGCTACAATATATGCTGCTATTAAGAGATAGAGTAGTAACTAAGCAAGAGCAGATTTGTATGTGCAATGTTAGGTATTTAGAAGCCATTGATGATATGATAATACTGATTAGTGAATTGCCGACTACTGACTTGTGTGCTCACAGCTGGATAAATGTATTGAATATCTTAATTGCTTTTAACTTTTACCCTAAACTATTACATTATTCACTTCATTATTATTATTCTTTTTTAAATAATCTCTCTATAGTTTTCTAATTATGAAAATGCCATGTAGCATAATGGATCTCATTACCTTTTGGGAGACTGGGTGATATAATGTAGTTTGTTTATAATCATGCCAATCTTAATTAGAGACATTGTTTGTGTATGAATTGACTTATTTGTGGGTCCCTCTTATAAGGGACAATCATATATGATGGTTTTGTAATAAAAACTACAAGCTATGTCTAATCATCATCGGTATCGGCCGATATTTACAATTTTGACTGATATTGATATCGGCCTCTGCAGATGGATGATGTTAATCTGTTGAGAGAACTTTTTTTTAATCCAATAAAAATAATGTTTATGGATTAATAAATTCAATTAAATATGTTATTTATATGTTGATTTCTTAGTTTAAAAAAACATAGATTACTGCAAAATGTTTAAAAATATCTGTATCGGAATAGTTATCGGCAAAATTGGTAATTGAAATATTGGAATCGGCCAAGAAATTCCACTTTCCTAATTATTATACAAATGAAGAGCTTTATTATCAGATTGTAAGATGAATGCCCTCTTCACCTCATGGCTTAGTTTACAGTATGTATACATACAGCCAATTAGAATTTTGACATCTCTATCAATGTGGAATTAATGTACCGTAATATAATGTAATACATGTTGATGCTTTGCTCTGTGTGCTTTTAACGACTGTTATTGGAACATGTATTTGCTTGAATTCTCTAAAGAATGGAATTGCTGGGTTTCAAACAGACCATATAATGGGGACCTGGGAGCTTACAATGACCAAAGGTAAGAAAAAGATATATGATGCTTCATGTACTTTCTGCAAATAAGGCTCTTCGCAGCAGGTGGAAGTTCTTTTATCCTAATGATGGCACCAGAAGGCTGCCGAGGATTAATATGAATAAAGGAATGGTATATAGGAAAAATAGATGTGAGTTTGAAGTGGTTCTGTAAAAAAGAAGAGAGTGGGGGGAAAAAGTGGTGAAGTAAGTGTTGGGAAAGCCAAAAGGAACAGAGTTGAAAGAGTTGAAAGAAGGCAATTTTGCACAGAGTAATGGGATGTGTAGAGAGAGCTGGAGAAACATTATTTTATCTTTTACAATACAAACCATAAGCTCACAGGCGAGATTGTGTGAAAATTGGTGCAAATACGCACATATATATATAGAACACATCTGTTTTGATTTAGAGGCTGTTGTTTTTTTTTTCTTAACAGGAAAAATGTCGGTTACTAAAGCCCCCACAGCGGGAATGTCTGGGATAAGATGTCACCTCAACTCAAGGTCAAAGGATAAAAACCAAAAATACAAAAAATAAATAAATGGTAGCTTCAAAGGGAGATAGAGCATTATGCCTTTATGCCAGATAGATCAGGGCTCATGTTGTTATATAATATTATATAGACTCTATTTTCAATATTTTTGGGATAATTCAATTATAGCTCAGTCAGTGTATAATGCAATTATTACAAAAACTCCAGTCACAATGAGTCACAAGACCAAGCTTGGAAAAATAGATTATACTATACACTATAGTTACTTTAGAGGTAATTTATTTTAACTGATGAATTGCCCACATCTGATATCAATGCGGTGAAAAGTATCTTGTCTAGGCGAGTCGTCTTTCTTCTTTGGCTTCAAATGACCTCTAAAGATGGTAGGCTTGGGACTGGCACAAAGAGTCCATTGGCTTGAATGATCTGATCTAAAACTGGCCAAACATCAAATAGAAGTCCTCTCATTCATCACATTGTCACTGTCAACTTCTCCACACTTCTCCGCACACCTGAATGTAAAGTAGAGCTGGTAAAAAGCAAATGCCTCAGTAACAATGAGGAGAAGGCAGAAGAAAAGCAGTAGGCAGGTAATTTCACAGCACATCCCACACACGGACAGAGAGTAACAGAAGAAGTGGAGAAGCCAGAACAAGTAATACATGATTCCAGCGGAGGAAGACTAGAGTCTATAATGATGTCTTTCACCGGGGGAACAAGCACGCTTCTTTCTCTCTCCACCGTCCGACCATGTGACCAGGCTGTACGCCACGCTGCTCTGTGGGTCCGCTGCACTGTAGATATGTCGGGCTGAGGAGGTAGAGGAGGAAAGAAAAGAAGGAAGCAAGAAGGAAGGGAATTTGTTTGGAGGGATGTTCTCTGTTTCGCTCAAGTGCCGTGTAGGGGTCATCCGGCGCAAAAACAAGGGTAAGTAAGGTTTTGTGTCCTTAGGCTGTAGTAGTAACTTTATATTTGACCATGTATGTTTCACATGCTTTGTTTCAATTTGGTCCATTTTCTCAGATAGTTTGTGTGTCGGTATGTATTCTTGTTTTGTAGATTTTCTTCATGATTCTATAGCAACTAATGTGCCAGAAAAATACTGTTTTGTCAAGGTAAATGAGTTATACAAAAGGCTCAAATGCAGCTTAGGGGTCCAATGCAAGAAGCTGTAGTAAGTAAAACTCTATGGGCTGTGCCACTATATAACTTGAGACGCATAGATCTGTTCTTTGTGGCTTTTATCAAAGGCTTTATTTCTTTGACTTGTTGACAGCTCAGATTTCATTTATGGTGCTCCAGCAACTATTGTGCTTTGAGTCAGTTTTCCAATACTATTAAAATATAATAATATAATTACTATTACTATTAAAGGTCAAATTGGTTTGAAACTTTCTGAATGTTTGGAGACATTGTTTTTAAATCTATTCTTAGTAATCCAAAGATATTTATTTGGTCTTCCATTAACGTAATCAATAAACTTTTCAGAAAAGCTTTACTTGACGGCACGGTAATAATATGGTAATAGCATGGTAATAGTGTGGTAACAAATAGCTGTGTAGTTACAATGTAACTTCTATGAAATACCTCCTGTATTGTGGTCATATTAGAGTGACAACCAATCTTATTATATTGACTGATTATATAATGTATGTAATTACCATTAAGTTATTTCTATTAAAATACCCTTGTATTATGTTTGGTAGTTTTTATGAAATTAAGTGGAATCATAGCAAAAGTAAAATTCACATGGGACAGTTTCGACTCTATTTTTCGTGGAAACATGACCCTCCTTTAGAACCAGAATATAGAAAGGAACATGATTATTTCTATATTCAAAATGACAGTATGCGCCCGGACAGGGATTCGAACTGTCGACCCTCTGGTTTCAAGGCAAACACTTACACACTACACCACTACCACCTACAGAAATATTACTGTACTATGTCTTTGTATACTCTGGTTCTTGGGGAGTGTAAAGTTTTCAAGAAATTATTATCAAAGAAATACAAGTTACATTGTAATTACACAAGTGACCAGGTTATTAACTATTTGTTACCACACTATTACCACACTATTACTGTATTATTATCGTGCCGTAATGTAAAAATGTTCCAGCTTTTCTTATTAACAGCTCTGTTAATAAGATATTTGTATGTCTGTTGTACCTGTATTCAGGTTTTGTTCACTCACATTTTGAAATTGTGATTTTTGTGATAACTACAAGGCTTTTGTGATTGTCTGATACTGACTTGCCATTTTGAATCTGTTAATTCTTTAGCCAAACCGTTCTAGGCAGCAGCACCAATGTTGTCTTACAATTCCGACTTGGTGAATCAGTTTTGGGATTAACACAATAGTTCTTTTTAATGGTGTTATATATACAGTAAGTGTGTACGTTTGCATGTTAAAATTGTATTGTATTTGAGTCTTGGGCTTCCAATTAATCTCACATTCGTTCATGTTTTTCTGACCTGAAATCTTTGGTGCCAATGTCATCTGGTATATGTTACTACTGAAGTTTTATGCAAATAGTATGGTAGCTAACATGCGATAACTACTAGGAGTTTGCAACAGCAGACCCCATGTCTGTATGTATATGTATTTGATGTGTGAGTCGTTGGTTGCTGCTACTAATTGGTCATTAGAATGTAAGAATGTATGTTGTTTCATTGTTGATCATTTTTGTTTTCTGTCAACTGTCCACTGCTAAGTTTTTGAAGTCAGTCTGTCTTGTTGTGTTATTATCTTTCTGAACTGGCTTATCCGACGCATTTATATATAGCTCTCCTACACTCTCTGTCATAGCAATCAAATTCAGAGTAAAGCAAGTGAAGTTAAAAGAGGGTTTGATGTCATTATAGTTTAGGTCATATTTCCTTGACTCTTGTAAACAAAACACTTAATGTCTGGTGGATTTGTGAAGCTGTCTACGTGAACTGGGTTTTAGGTTAAACATCTGGCTTCAAGCTCACAATAACATAAATCTAGTCCTCGTTTTGCCACACTAATAGTTAGAACAATTGTATAACAAAGAGCAAAACAAATCTAATTCAGATGTTTGTTTTATATTATGTTGTTTTAGTACAGCTTGTTTACATTGTCAGTGATGTCAATTCAGGTGTCATAATGATTGCCTCTGCAACACTGTAACACATTTTGATGTTTGGTGTTCCATAGTGACTTGGGTATTTTTGTCCAATCCTTGACTTACATGTCCAGAGACCTCCTCTTTGCTGAGTGTCTAACTAATGTTTCTGTTTATATAACAGTATCGGAAACAATAGAACACATACTGTACTGCTATTTTATTGTGGTCATGTAGTCACTCATTTATATGCTCTGCTGACAGACTGTGTGAGTGGAACTGAACACATATCTGTTTGATCAATGAATGCTTGATTGGCATTAGTCTTAGCATTGTTTTCTGATTGTGCTTTTCTCAACACACACTGTGGCTATGGTTTATTTTAGCCCACATTACTGCGTTTGTCTATGCAGGCTTATAAAGAAAAGAGAATTACATGAGGTCAACTTTCTACAGCCAGCTTGTATTTCACATCTTTAAAAGTTTCCTCTATTGGACCTTGCACTCGTCTGAACTCTGGACTTTTTTGGAGCGTGTCAAGTTGATAAAACTAGTGCAGTATTTCTTTGACTGAGATAGTATCGGTCTGATTGCCCTTGGTTTTTTACAGTGTATTTTAAACAGTTTTTTTTACACCAAACTGTTTGGTAATTCACACCGGGGACTTTCAGACGTGGTTCAGCAGCGGCTCGTGTGGATCTGCCCTCTGTAGTTTACACTGAATCTCTGTGATTTGGGTAAAAAACACATGGATAGATGCAACACTGGGGCACATCTGCAGCTAAACATAGCATTAGCCTCAAAGGTTCATTAATACTTGTCTAATTAATTACTTACCCAAAAAGCCTGTGTATAATCCTCGTAAAATATGTGCCTGGGGTTGTAATCAACTAACTGGCTTGTACAGTGTTGCCTTGATGTTTATTTCACTGTTTATTTCAGTGTGAACGTCCCTGAAAGTCCACAGTGTGAATAGTGTGAATGTGTCTGAAAGTCCACAGTGTGAACGTCTCTGAAAGTCCACAGTGTGAACAGTTTGAACGTGCCTGAAAGTCCACAGTGTGAACAGTGTGAACGTGCCTGAAAGTCCACAGTGTGAACAGTATGAACGTGCCTGACTGATTACAAGAGCGCAGGTCACCAGTGGCAGCCGTTCCGCTGCAGTTCCGCTCTTGGTGTAAATTAAGGGTTAAAAGCAATAAGTGTCATGTAGTGTGTAGACCATTCATAAAACTCACCTTACAAACACTTATGGTTACATAAGTCATAATAATAAATATAAACATGGTGTGTATGTCCTTGTGTCAGCCCTGCGACTAACTGGCCACTCTCCACCTAAGACCCATTGTTGCTTGTAAAGGCTCTGGTGATCTGCATCCCCAAATAAGTGAAAGATGACTGAATGAAGGTTTTGAACATAACGGTTTGGATTATAGAAGCATTTTCCCATTACATGTCATTTGTTGGACTGTGTTTTAGGTGGTATAATGGTATCCTGAATATTTAGGGTTGCAAAATACAAAGAGAGAAGGGCATTCCTTTCTGAACAATAAAAGACACTATTCTTTAAAGGTCCTACCATTTTATGTTTTGCAACATCAAACACACAATACTCATCTAAAACAAGCTGTTTTGTGAAGCCTCCACTTGGACAGTGAGAAACCGTCTCACCTGTCTCACCTCTCTCACCTGTCTCACCTGTCTCACCTGTCTCACCTGTCTCACCTGTCTCAACTGTCTCACCTCCATCACCTCTCTGTTCCAAAACAGGAACAAACCATTTGTGACAGTTTTTGGGGGTTCCAAATAAACAACCACGTTTGTACTTTTTCTGGAAAATAAACAAAGCCTTGACACCCTCACAGCCAAACACACACCAATCAGATATGTAGTTAAATAGGAATGTTTCTGTAGGTGCATTTGTTGAGCACATTTTGGTTTGCCACAATTTATGATCTATCACTTACAGGTGAATACCACGGTCAATCCATTTTCAGCTCTTGGAGTGGACTATAGCTCAACAACATAATGCATTACTAAAACATGCCTGAACGAAAACAAAACACATCCTTGAGTTTATATATGTTTGAATATAAGTAAAATCTCCTATAAGTCGATTTAGCATAATATAGAACCTTCAAGTAATGCAAGTGTTTCAAAGTGAATTCACAATAAAGCAATTTCAAACCAGGGGCTTCTGATCCTATTCTATAAATAAATAAAAACCTGAAGCACACACATAGCACCCACTTTTATTAACATACAGTGTTCATATTCGGCCTATATATGGCCTCAGTTAACCAAGCCCATGAGTCTCCTTTTATTCCACCATTTCTGTTCATTTAGTGAAGTGGGACAGACCAGACTCTATTATTCATCACTTCATCACTTTGGGAACTTTGAATGTTTTAATGTTTGTTTTGGTCGTCTATCGTCTGACTATAGAAGAAGAGGAGGAGCTGTAACCATGACGACCATGATCATAGAGCTAGCACTGAGCTGTTCTACACGTTCCCTTCTTACTTGGATAGGCCGACAGCATTTATGTGGTGATACTTAACATCGATCAGCCCTAAGGTAGCTTTTCAAAGTTAAATCATTCATTCACATTTATAAAAAATATGATGGTCTAATTCAATTTTGTAGAAGAAGACAAAAACTAGTAAATGTATTACTTTGGGAGTTAAAGGTGTAGCCCATAAGTTTTGATTGATTAGAATACCTGACACTGTTCTATGATGTAAAGTAGGTCTTCTGTAGTCTGTAGAGGCCAGAGGGGGGGGCTAAAGTAAAATGAGAATCATGACAGATTACTTACTTTACATCATAGAACATCATTAATATCTCACAATTGTATTCTCTAAATGTTAGCCATGTGATTGCACTTGGAATACCACACCTCATGTTCCTAGTTACGGGGATGAGCTCCACCTTTTCATGTGTATTTAAGTGATGCGTCATACGTGATCATAGAAAATGCATGAATTAACAAAAGACCATAGTGTGTTGTATTTTTAAGTTGTTGTTTTTTTTTTTACTTTTTTGGGGGTCTAGCCTGACACCATCTCTTTTGTGAGACCACCGGCTGTTCCATTGGAAATAATCATTTGTTTACTTACTTGTTTTACAAATCAGATCAGATCACAAGTGTGCTCCATCATGCTTTACGGTCCCAATAGAAACACTAACACTAAATAACCAGTGGTTTAGTGAGTTCAGCTCCTGACTCCCCTGGTTCATGTCTTCTCTCACTTTTAATGGAAGCAGTTTGAGTAAATCTAGTTTTTAACAACACGATCTGTAGCTGCGAGTGTGACGGATTTGAGCGCTCCGTAAAATGCCCAACAGTGTATTTCCAGACAAGCAGTGATTTGTATTCAATGCTGGCTTTCTTTGGGCTTTGTTCCGAGTTAGACACTGTTTTCTCCTCCAAGAATAAACAACATCAATCTGCAGACACGCCACACAGATGGACAGATGAGTTAGTGACACAAAAACATGCCAAGACACGATATAGAAGAGCATTATTCATAGAATTGGATCGTTTATGGGTTACATGTGGTCTGTAAAGATTCTCTACACCTCTCAAATATACAATGGTCAATGGCTATCTTGGCTCACAATGAGTTAGTAACAAAATTCAGGCCACGTGTGACGTCATAAATAAATAAAAAATTGATATATAATAGATTCGGGGAAAAAATACCAAATGTATAAATACTTTGCAAAAATGAATGACAGCAAATTTGGTCACTCAAAGAAATAGTAGAACTCCAGAGAACCCATGAGAAAAGGCTGTTTACATTATTATTATATTGTTCCTTTTAACATCTGCTTCAACTGGTGCCCAGAGAGGACAAACTGATGCCAGAAAAACAGCAATGTAACAATTAATTTGTCAAATCAATTTCCTTCTTGATTATAATTAACGTTTTATATTTCTGCAGCCCCTGAAGTCATTAACAATGTTTGTTGTTTTCTTTCCAAAAACATTAGCTTGCACCTTCACAAGCCTTACCGACAAAAACAGGCACCATAGGGTCATTTATTATTGCATTTGGTGAATACAGAGGGGGCTGGGTTGGTTTAGTGGTCTCAGCAGCCCATATACCCGCACATGGAAATCAATCTTACTCACAACAACAAACTGGCCCCAAGCTCCAGAGCAGACCAAAATGTATCTTACTGCCTTTCCAAACGGGGTCCCACCAGCATACACCAGGCAGCTTCTCAAACTGTTATACCCCACATAGCACACACATAATGGGACATTCACTGCAGTGATCGAAATGAAAATGAAATGAATATGGCTTTAATATAAATTGATGGTGCTACTATGTATGTATGTATGTATGTATGTGTGATATGTGCAAAAAATTTAGTTTGTAGCTCACTTTACAAGGAATAAGGGACTGTTAGACGCCGTATCTTACATAATGCAGTTGCCAAGCAGTCACCTAATCATCCTGTTGATGCTTTAATTAATGTAAACAAATGCAGAGAATATGAGAAAAGGCTTAATGTATGTATGAATACAAAGTCCTGTTCAAACAATGGGACAACAGGGACTCTTAACAGACTGACTCTGTCCACAAATGTTATTTTGCAGCACAAGGTAAATAGCACAAATCAATACAAAACAAAATCCATTTTTACAACTTTTCTTTTGAGACAGTAAGTGCTAGTAACACTTAGCTATTAAAGAACAGACAGACACTGAGAAAAAAAATAGAGATTGCCATGACATTGACGGTGAAGTAAAAAATAACATGGTGATAAAAGACAGGGACATAATGTGCCGAACAGAAAGTGTAGTAAGTGGAGTAAGGTTATGAACATTGAATACGATCTAAATGTTAAAATAAAAGTTAAAGACCTAAAAGTTAAAGTCCAGAAAATGATCTGGAAAAATGTTTTTTATTATTGCAGAATTTGTACGTTATATAAGGCTTCCAAATTTGGGATAGTGATCTATATATGTTTTTACCATGTTTTTACACTACTACTGTACATTTCATTACTATTATTTAAACAATGTACAGTAAATAATCTCATTTAAAGAACATACTTCGGTCAGTCAGATCATTACACACTGTTAGCAATGTAAAGTGGAATTTATCACCTACAAACAAATAACTGAACTTGGAGTGTTGAAGAGATTGAGTAGTGTTGATTTGTATACTGTATATATCAAAGGGAGGGGTTTCCCTGATCTGGACTGTTATTGGTCAATAAATAAACGCATTCGATTTTCAGTGTCATTTTCTTATTGCTATGGTTGGCAATTTTAATAATCTTAGCCATTTTAACCACACTACTTCATTTCACAAGGATTGATTCAAACGTGGAGGCGTAATTTGAATGAAATCTAACCAGTAGTGAGACAGTGGTAGCCATCTTCCCCCTTATTGTCCACGTGATAGCTTACATTGGCTTCTAATGTCATAATAAAATGCACATATTGTTGACTGGTATACACTTAGATGTAGCTTTACTAATCGCTAATACCCAATAGTGACATTTTTTAGCCATCACCGTGAACTCTGGCACTATGGATTTAAATGGACCTACTTAATCAAATGATATAAAGTATTTTCACTGTATTTCATTGTACTTCAACAACAGCATGACCATTACCACCAAGTACTTTACATGTGCCAAAATGTTGAGCTGAACTGTACCCATTCTAGCAGCTCTTGTACCTCCATTGTTTCTCTATGGGCGCTGAAGCAGACATATATCACACTGATGCCTCCTCCCTTTTATTCAATGTCAGAAACAGACAAAACTCCAACGTACTGGTGCCCCGTTGCTCTTTTATCTACCAACACATTGTAAGAGGAGATTTATATTGGACACAAATGTATTCAGGGCTCAGACGGACACAGGTGCACAGACAGATAACCTGGCAGTCAATGGTGACACTGCTGTTTACGGCCAATGTGTTGAATGTGAGTGTGCTGAATAATACCACTGACAGTCTCTGGAGGATACTCGAGCAAGCGGGCCTACAGTTGTGCTACTGGAGTCTCGCTACTATAAGAAAAGAACAGAAGTATATGGGGCCATAATGTTCTTGTTGTAGAAATAAAGGTCCAAACGAATAGTCAATATGAAATGTATGTATGTACACAGATATCTCAAGGCCTATGGTAAAACACACACAGATATTCTTTTGTCATTGGCATTGACTTTCATTTCTAAAATTTAAAGTAACCCACTGCTGGGTTGCAGGTGACATCATGACATTCTATAGCCCCATACATTTTAATGGGGGTTTAATGGGGGTGCAGGAAAATGACAAAATGTCACTAATAAAAACATTTTGTGGTAATTTTTTATAAAAATCCCAAATAGTTATTACAGAATCCTGGCCCCATCTCAGGCCATGCAACTTAGTTTTTTACTGCGTGTCACTATTTCCGCTATGTCCCAGCCATTAGTGTCTTTGTTGATGTTGATTCTGTTTTGTAACAGAAGGCAAACTGTCTTTTGTCTTGAGCCATCAGCACATTTTAAAACATTAAGCTCAGGAAAAACACAGAAATATGTGTGTGATCCAGCCCAGTATTTGAGCAGATGTCTCCCAGCACATTGAGCTGATATATGAGGTATGAGGCATAAAATCCACTTTAATCTGCAGAGTAATCCATTTTATTTCATTTGGTAGTGATTCACAGAAGTAAATTGATTGTATTTTTAAATTTTCACATTTTCACTATGTGCGGTTCGCTTTGGTCAGTGTGAACACAACAGCCACACAAGATCGTTTGATACAGGGTGCTTCGGTCCCTCTCCCTGGAGCGGTAGTCTGGGGTGTGAATGGCAGTACAACGGCGTACTCTACATGTTTGAGCTAAAATGGCATCCATAGTCACCCGGACGCACTGGGACACAGTTCTCACTTGAATAAATTTGGACCTGGATTACTGTGTAGAGTCGCAGAGTATTTTTCCTCCGCTCTCTCCTCCTCCTCCTGGAGCTCCCCAGTGATTGTCATGGAAACCCATTTCACAGTCAGCTGACAGTTGTCACATGGTTTATGGAAAATTAACTAAAGTAAAATCGGACTTTTTTATAGTGCACACGAGACTGCACCACAGAGCGCACCAACCTGTGTGAAAACAGACCAAAACTAGTGACTGGTGACTCCCCTCCACCAAATAGATGAAGTTAGTTTGGTCAAATTTAATATTATTTGTTAGCTCATCAGTAGATGCTAAATGTATGCCTTCTCAATTACAGCATGCAGCCACAATAATAGTGTTTTTATTTTGTATTTTTATGACTGTACCCAAATAGAAACATCTTACACCCGTAAAGTACCACATTTCCTTTGCTGTCCCAACGTACCAACACTTGCTCAAGAAGAAGCGAGTGTCAAGCCTTTATTAAAACCATGAAAAGTCATTTAGCTGTAATTCCTTTTGACCGATGCCTGCGCCAAATGCTACAAGCAGCACATTTACCATGTCCCCTTCATTAACCTGCCTCTGCTGTGCTGAATAAAAATGAGATCCCAGAACTTCAAATGAGAAACGTGTGCTCAGCGAACTTTCCAGGCAGCCATGCATTTGTAATAATAACTCTACAGACGGCAGTTTGTGTGGCAATCTCCCCCGAGTCCTTTCTTAGCAATGGGGATCAATAGAGCAGAGGTGTTTCGGAGAGATAAGGTGCTCTACATGGTACAGGGGGCTAAAAGTTAAAGTGTGCTACTATTAGGGCGCTGGAAGTTCAAATAGGCCCTTGGTGCTCTGTATTGGCATTAATCTCCCATGTGTAAGAGCAGGGGTGGCTGCAGCAAAGTGGGATTACATCACATTTGAATATCTCTGCACAGATGTCGGTTGTAGGAGAAAATATGGCATGGCAACTAGGCAATTTGCATAAAAGAAGTACTATAAGATATATCTGTCAGCCCGTTGTCAGTCTTTTGGTTTTACCACTGTCTGTCAAATGATGAGAAATAGAAACATGCAAATCCTCTAAACCAATTGATAAAATCCATCCACCCATCATGTTGCTGTAGATGAGAGGTCGGAATAAAAATAGGCCAAGAGTCACGGTGGATTCGTGTTTGCCTAGGGAGCTGTCCATGGTGCTGATCGGTGGAATTGTACAGTACACTGACTATTTATACATTTCATGCACCAGGTCGGCTCAATGCTAAAGCAGCTTTAGCAGTATCAGGATTCAGAAATCACTAAACATAGATCATTTATTGTAGACAACTACCACCTGTTTATACAAACTATATTGAAACTGAACAAGCCTTGTACTTCATGGCATCAAACCCCAGTAAAAATACCATGCTTATTTGTACCGCCGCTGGTTGTATATGTATTAGTGTCTTCATATAATCCTTATTTTTATTTTCATCTGGTTTACAAGCAAATACCTAGGCCATATTGTAAAGTTACATTGAGCCCAGACCTGAATACAACACAGTGTCCCTAAGCTCTGCCTCATATTACCTTTAAATTACATGTATGCCCCGGACCAAATCAGTGTGAACGTCAAGGAGCTTTATCTTTTGACCTGGTTTACACTTTATTTATATATTTATAAGTTCAATTACTTCTAGAAATAAAAAGTTTTAGTTTCAATTTTCATCAGAACTTTGAGTGCCTTCAATTGTTGTGTTGTGATATATTACCGGAACATACCGTACTGACTCACATGATCAGTTACTTGAGCTATTTGATATCTTTTTATGTCTTTTAGAAGAATTAAACCCCCTGACTCTTACTAAGACCAACAGAAAACCATTTTGTATTTTTGTAGGTGTTGCAGTATGACTCACTTCATTGAATTTGAAGTGACGTGAACTCTGAGCTAACTCCCACCTTTTTATTGAGGCTGTTCCACTAGTTTTTAACCTCACTGTGGTCACACCATGGTCTGAAGGAGATTTGTGAGTGTGACCGGATGAAAAGCCTCTACAGTTGATTACTGAGTGGTCAGCAGCCAGTTCAGCCCATCATCCAATAGTGTAAAGCAGCTGCAAAATAGGGAAAGTGAGAGTTCTGTCCAGGGAGCTGTGGATGGTGCTGATCTTACTGAACCTGTTTTAAACTGTATGAGCTGTCCATGGTGCTATTCTCTGGTCTGGTATCGCACACTGTTTTTACAGTACTTCAAGCACAGAATTGTTGATAACTTAAATGACTACAGATTAGGCTTAGGCAGGGAACACTTAGCGGGTCTGTAAGACTCACCAGGACCCAAGCACCCCCTCACTGTGGTTCAATTGCCATTCAAGTGGGCATTGCTGATGTCAAACTGTGAGGACTCCTTCTTTGTCCAAAAATGGAATATTTTCACAAAACCAGCTCCATCCCAGTGCTCCGACCACCCTCTATGGCGTCCTGTTTCGGTGCCATTTTCTTGACAATGAAATTGACCTTATGTACCTAACTGAAACCTGGCACAGACCAGAGTCTTATTCTGTATTAAATGAGGCCTGTGCCCCAGGTTCCACATACCTGGAAAAGGCCAGGAGCACTGGTCATCCCCTCTTCCTCTGCCCATGCTGTCCATATTTGAATGCCTCTCATTTAAATGTATGTCACAAAATCCCACAACAATATTACATATTTTCCGCCCACCCAAACCCAGGCTTCATCACAGAAATACATGCCCCACTGACCCCATCTAATATCATCATCATATTTGGAGATTTTAACATCCATGTGGACTCCCCATCAAGTCACTCTCCAGCAGAGTTTCTGGAGCTTCTTGAGTGTGTGCACCTAAAGCAGCATGTGGATGTGCCCACACACACCAGGAGGCATACACTTGATCTGGTCATCACTGATTCTGAGCTGTCTGTACAGTAACCAAACCACTGAAATATGGTATTTTGATTAAACAGAAAAGCAGGAAGCAAGAACTGATTTATACTACTCTAAAATAAGGCTGTGTAGATATATATATATATATATATATATATATATATATATATAAATATAGACCCACGGCGTTCGGAACACACATTGTCCAGGTGCAAACTAAGAAAAAATTACATTACGACCATATTCTATAACCTACAAGACGCTTTCTATATAGGGTCAAAGTGGCAAAATTTCAAAAAAGTGCTAACTTTTTCATTGGGCTCACAGAGCGCAGCGCTCACTCTACACTCGTCCCCTGGGCCTGCACCCCTAACCCTAACCCTAACCCTATATTGAGTAATATCATTTTGAAGTAACAATACTTTTAAAGATAGCGGCTCGTCTACTCACACTGTTTAAATCTGGTGTGCTTGTTCATAACTGGCTCATATAATGTAATGTGTTAAAAGTGTAGTCTGTAAGTTTGATCAAATAAAAATGTGTTAGAAA